>MU404190.1:0-94605 GCA_022695795.1 Biscogniauxia marginata
ACCCCCCCCCCCCCACCCCCCCCCACTCCCCCCCCCCCCCCCCCCCCCCCCCCCGCCCCCCCCCCCCCCCGGGGGGGGGGGGCCCCCCCCCCCCCCCCCAACTGGTGAACTATTGTTTTTTTTTTTTTCTCCTTGTTGGTTGTTCACAGCCCTGGACACACTGTATTCGAAACAAGAAGTCTAAGATTCTTTTTTTTTCCCAATTTCCGTAATAGTAAGTTAGTTAGTTAGTATGGTTGTTGTCGGTTATCGGTCAACGGCTAACGGGTGGGGTGGAGGAGGGAGCTATGGGGAACGGTCGATGGAGTGGAGTGGAACCTTGACCTTAGGTACCTTTTTCTGATCTGGGTTAGAGCCCAGGTCCCCACCGTTACCGATCTGTCGGGAACTATTAGTGCATGTATGTATGTATGTATGTATGTACATCGCAACAACTTTGAAATGTTGTTGCCCACTTTTTTTCACTCACTCACTCACTCACTCACTCGCACACACACAGTGGACACATACACACACACACACGCACACCCTTTTATCTACTCCACTCCGGGTACGAAGCTAATCCTGTGGCGGGATGTGAGTTAAATGTCGATCACATATTCGATCATGGGGAGGGGGGAGAGGGGAGAGGGGAAAAGGAGGAGGGTCGTGGTTTTAGATCTTTGGAGAACGGAACAGATCAGAATCCCTGCTTTGTTCTAACGTCTTTTTACCTAAAAAAATTCCCCAATCTTTTTTTTTTTTTGGGGGGGGGGGGGGTTTGGCTTGCTTGCTTTGCTTTTGCGTTTCGCCTTGTGGATCCGATCGATCCTGCTGCTAGCGGATGCTGCTGCGCGGCGCGATTCTGCACGATCGATATAGTCGGGGGGAGGTATTTTATTTGCTTGCTTCGTCCTCCTCCCCTTTCCCCTCCTGCTTCTCCAAATCTTGGGCAGCTATCTATCTATCCATCTCACTAAACCTGTTATTACGTTGCTGTTGTCGTTGAACGAAAGGCGGAAACTAAAAAAACTAAAAAAACTAAAAAAAACCCCTTACGGTGGATCTTGGTATTCATCGGTAAAAGGATGAGAGAGAGGGGGGGGAAGGAAGGGGAGTGATGGGACAGGATGTGATGATGGGACGGGATGTAACGCAGTTCTGCTAACTGGAAATGGATCGGGCTAGGTTAGGTTAGGCTAGAGTAGGCTGGGTTATCTATGAGTTGTGGTGTTTATAATTGCAATTGCTATTACACGGGGATATCGGTGATGGCTTCATAGTATGTACACAAGTTGGTTTAATATCAGTGTTTAACTAAGGGACGACGGGTTTATTCCTGGACATCTATGTAGGTTAGTTACTTCACTTTAGCGTATGAACAAATGACGTTGCTAGTAAGGGCATGAAGTCAACGATGAAGAATATATATATACATACATACACTACTTGGCTAGCCTTAGTCAAAATGTCTCATCTCATCTCATCTTTTCTTTTCTCCCCTTCTTTTTAGTATTAGCTGTCTGTCTGTCTTGTCTTGTCTCCTCGGGGTGTCAGTCATGTTACTAGCTGCATGCAATGCAAAACATGTTGTTCTCTCTTGCACGCTGGCTGGGTTAGCGAATGAGGGGTTAAGACTTAAAATGTCTCCAATGAACAGAAACATTCGGCCAATCTGAAACATACCTAGATAGGATATTCTTTTTTCCTAATTGGCGGGGTTTTAGGTATTACTTCAAGTTATTACTTACTTACCTACCAACCACGAAGCTCTCTGCAGCAGAAATTTCGTAGCGAGGCAAGGAGTAAAAAAAAAAAAGGAACGAAGGAAGGAAGAAAATGAACGCAGAGTTGTTAGCTAGTAGTTATCCAATTGGACTTGGGCTAATCGTCAGCTTTTGGAATTTCTCACGTGGCCAAGATCCCCGACATGGCGGTTCTGTGTTTGCAGAGAATTGATATTCTTTATCCTGAATGACAACTGCCCTGTAGATAAGAGGTGTATTGACGTATAGTAGATATAATAATGAATATTTCCTTGGGCCTAACATAGATAACTGCCAAGCCATTACGTATCTATTTTATCTTGATTATATATTTCTTATCTGTCTTCTCTTTAATTTTTCCAATTTCTGCCTATATATTCTCTTGTCCTCAAGTTGAATGACATAGACGTAATACATGATAGCCCGCTGTAGTACATACATGTAAGCACGTAAACCTGCTAACGTAAACGCAACAGAGCTTTGACATGGGGCCCCGATTACCTACATTCACAATAACAATGAGCTCACCGACGATGACTCGGGTGGATGGATCCACCTGTTCTATATTTCCCTCCCTCCCTCTTTCACACCCTCGGGTTCATTCATTTTGTACGGGACCGACCTCCACCCGTCCCTCCCCCCTCCCCCCCTCAATGCTCGAGCTCAGTGCGGAATATGCCCCATGCGCAAGAGACGGGACTGGGGCCGGGGGCCCAACTAAACTCGCACGTTGCATGGTGTTGTTGCCGTGCGCGCGCGTAAGAGTTTTTTTTTCTCTTCTTCTCTGCGTTTGTGTCATGTCAAACGTTGGGGTCATGGCGAATGCGGCAAAAGGTGCCCCTAATAACCGCCATCGAAATATCGGGGACCAGACTAACAACAGGTAACTAGGTAGGCAGGTAACTAACTAACTAACTAACTAATAACCAGAAAGACCCATGCTCCCCCATCGCCTCACCACTGTGTTATCCTATCAGCAACGGAGATTTTCCAGAATGGCGGTTAAACTACCTAGGTACATGTAGGGCAGTTTATAGGGACCCCAGTTTATCTCGGAAGGCCAGGTAGGTACCTAGGGAAAGGAATCGAAAAAGGTTAGGTAAGGCACCTGCAGACCTGCAGTAGGTTTAGGGAACGCGGCAAAGCTACTAACTAGGGTAGATAAAGATACGGTAATAATGTGACGACTTGACGTTACATACCACCACCACTGGGAAGTAGGTAGTTACGTATATACATGGGCTCTTTTATCTTCAACATGTAGTTAGTTACTTTTGATATTAACTGTTTAATAAGTGTTAGTTAGTTCGCTAGAAAATAAAGCAGTATATAATATATAAGCTTATATAAAACAGGGACACGAAATCTGTTTAAGTTGCAAGGTTGCTTGGAGGTTGGCTAATACGCATGCATACATATAGTAATATGATAATATATAGGTAGGTAAATATATAAATATCTAGCTGCAAGATATACACTCACGTTACCTAATTAGGTAATTATCCCGCTGCGGTTTCACAGTACAAAGTATTTTGTCGAAAAATGCCCCATTCGAAGTGTTTCTCTTATTTTATTTTTATTTCCCTTTATCTCTCTCCTAGTAAGGAGCGGAAAGAAATAAAGAGTGCGGGAAGAGGGTAAGTAGGTACAAGGGGAAACTACCATGTGGTTGTACATGTAAATCTAGATCTGGGGGCCAAGGGGGGGAGGGGGGGGGAAAGGGGTGGGGGCCAAAAAGGAACATAGCATACCATAAAAATACGCCATCAACAACTTACTACCACTACTACCCAGACAAGGGAATCGCACGATTCTGTCCCAGAAACTTCCGGACCCGACAAGCCATAACCCCAACCCCTCGGGATATTGAGGAGTAGGAGGAGGAGGAGGGTTGCTAACGGAAAAGCTAGTTCTAGACATTTGATCGATCCTACACACACACACATGCGCGAGAGTCTAGGTAACCCGGAACCTGGGACAAGACAGAAAGAACGTTTCTCGAAGCCCACACCCCCCCCCTTCAAATCCCTATCAAATACAGACACGCCTTTCTTTATTTACACTTCATCCACGCCCATTCTCCCATTATCACCCTCTCCCTCTCCCCTCTCTCTTCCTGGTGGACGGGAAAAATACCCTACCTTTCTTCCCCTTGCGTTCGAGCTTACACCTACCTACCTACCTACCTACCTAAACTGGGGTTTTTCGTTCACTAGCCCCCCCCCCTCCCCCCTCTCTCTGCCTCCATCTCATCTCCTGTAGCCTGGTAACATGAATATGGGTATGTGTAAGGTACCGTATGTAAAAGAAAGAAAAGGGGGGGGGCCGGAGAGGCGGGCACCGCCCGATCTAGGCTAATTTATTCCATTTCATATCCATTAGTATCGGCGCTCTCTTCCATCCTTCTTCCCCCCCCCCCCCCCCTCTTATCGCATCCTAGTCCTTGTCTTGTATCCTGTATCTTTCCGCCGTTACACGTAACCACCGCCCCCCCGTTATTGATCCATCGTCATCGTTAGGGGGGGGGCAGGGATATGAAAGGTTAGGGATACCGAAGTAAGAAAGGAGAAGAAATATTAGGGATAAATAGAAGAGAAAAGATATGGACGGGGGGGGTTAAAATTTCTTTTCTACGTTGGTTGAAGTACACTACCTACCTACCTAGTTGGTCCTGGAGGGGGTATGAATATGGATATGGAATGTGGATATGGGGGGGCCGTTGGAACGTGCGTGCGTGCGTACGTGCATTGCATATGCATATCTGCCTGTCGATCATCTCGAGAGTGAAGAGACCCGAGATCCGCCCTGCCCTTTTCTTCAGCAGCAACAACGTTGGACCTTTTCTTTTTTTTTTTCTGTCCTTCGGCTTTTCTTTTCCTACTTCTTCTTCTTCTTCTTCGTCTCCAATCCCAGTACTACGACTGCTACTGCTACGACTTGTTTATATCGGTCGTTAACTTTACATTAGACGTGGACTAGGTAACTTTGCCACATTTGTTTTCTTTTTCTTTGGTCTCCGAAGGTGGAGGACCAATCTGTCTATCTTACGGGGTAAATATCGGAAATCAGAAGCCGGGCTACCTACCTCCATTTCCCCTGGAATTTTCATGCACGTCACATCTTCGGTAGCAGCGCTATTATACCTATAGGTACGTAATCGTAGTTAAATACTGTAAGCATCAGCTACGCAATGATAGCGGGAGAGAGCGGGAGCAGCAGGCTGTTGCTAGCTTGAATCAATCTTGTCAGACCAAACCCCACCGTCTGTGACGAACGAACAGTGTCACAGGAGTTAATTCGGTTGCCTAGGATAGATACTTAGGCGGAAATAGAGGCACGTATGTAAGTAATATTGATGACGACAGGTATTATGTAGGATAAAGAGCATTCCGCATAACGGAGGCTATGACCTTTCATGAAGTACCTACCGGGAAAAGACTTGTCGGGGCCTTCAAGTTGGGTCTTCGGTCGTGGCGTGCATGCCTCTATTTTGCAGAAGCCGCTCTCAGCCCTTCGATTATCTATTATGGAGTATATCTAGTGTTCCTTCTGCAGAAGGTGTTGTCACAGTACACACTTTTCGTGGTGTTGGATTGTCCGGGATTTGGCCTGCGGAGCTTTAATTCCCATTGTGAGGTGTGTGCTATGTAGTGAGTTATCGCGGGATTTCGGGTGCCCTATGCTAAATCGCCAGCATCTATAATTACTGTCCAGATCCTAGCTCTTGGATGTTTCTGGATAGAATTCGCCTATCTAAAATCTCTATTGGATAGATCAGACCTAGGATAGGTTGACGGGGTTTGAGTGTTCATCTGGATTCCTGCGAACATGCTAATGGGCGGCCTGGGTTAGGATTATAGGCATATGAAGTGCTCCATTACAGAGTGGAGGCGGAGTGGAGGTAAACCTGCGCGTAAGAATGAATGCATGCATGCGGCAAGAGTCGGCGGCTGGTTTTCTTTGCCACGTGGTGGTTGGTGCTAGAAATCTTACGGTATACCGACTGCTTAGGCATGCTAAGCTGAGGATCGACACCGAGACGACCTGCCTAAATGGTAATGGGACGGCAACGTGGACTAGCATGGCACTTATTCCACTCTGGATGTCAGGTCCCGTTGACGCAACACCCTCCGGGAATCTAAAACAAAGGTCATCCCGTAAGTGGTATAGTCACCACATGGCTCTCGGGGTTTCCCTGTCTGCCTATCAGCGGCAGTCTGGTCTAGCCGCCCCTCTTAATGTCCGGGGAAGTTCGTTGGTATTCTCGGAGGGCACTGGGCCTCGCCTCCGTAGCCTACGTACTAGCAGCTCCTCTCGTGCATTTCTTAGATTCCCCGCACCGCCGGCTTCGACCGGACCTCAAGAATGTCGAGCCCCCCAGCTGCTAGCAGTCTGTACTACTGAAATTATGTAAGTCGTGTGAGCCGAGTGTTCTCGGCTTGCCATTTTGGGATCATGGGGGTGGCTCCGCTTATAACCTATCATATTCTGTATACCTAAGCTAGGAATCGTTGGAGACTAAGCTAAGCAACAGGGGTGTTTGCAGAGAGAGACAAGCTTTATCATTGGGTAGTCCGATTTCCCGTATCATGTTAACAAGCTCTTTGTGTGACGATAGGGA
This sequence comes from Biscogniauxia marginata, assembly GCA_022695795.1. Lineage (NCBI taxonomy): Eukaryota > Fungi > Ascomycota > Sordariomycetes > Xylariales > Xylariaceae > Biscogniauxia > Biscogniauxia marginata. Next base: position 6,367 of record MU404190.1, read on the forward strand.
GGCAAGTTCCGACAAGCGCGGACCCTCTAACAGAAAGTACTTATCTCCGTCAACTGACACTGTATCGACTAACCCGCATACATATTTCCCGATGCTGGTTAGCTAAGCGCACGTGAAGGGGGTTCCCTGGTTTCGGAGTTCGCTGTCTCAAGTTATCTAATCAGGGAGGGGAGCTAGAGAGTTGGGCATTAACGTACCTACGTACGCATGGTGACCTCTTCGACAACCTCATAATTGAGATTTCTATTTAGTGTAGGAATATAGACTGTGGTAAAGTAAACCCCGCAGTCATGTGTCCTAATACGATGTCGGCCGTCAATCGCTCGTACCAGTACATGGAGGCCGAAAATGAGCTGTCATTTCTCATCTTTCCCTTCGATTATGACAGCTGCACCTCATCCTTGTCGAATACCATATGGCATTCTCCGTCGACCATTGGCTGCTCGGGACCGACGAACGGACCCCTGGGGCCATGGGGTTGTGATCGACGAGGCGTTCTATTGGCTTCACTTGACAGGTACCTAGCTAGGCGTTGTGGCTTGTTGACGCAGTTAGCCTGCGCCAGTTTCCTTTTTTACCTGGTTATGCGTAACGGTCGTGCATAAAGGCGGCACCTAATTTAGGGAGTATTCTCCGGCAGTTGGACCACCCGTGGCGTAAATCTGGATCAGACGATCTACCTCCGTATCTCGATCAGATAGATTGGTCGAAATGAACCGATGGGCCAACTACATGCTGAAGATGAGGTGAAAACCGGGTACCTGGAAACCTGCTGGTAGCCGGCGCGCAGATGGCAAAGCCGTGCTGAACCGCCGCGTTCTTCTATGGCCGAGTTGTCGAATGGATGATACAAAAGACGGCGCTCTGTTTTAAATTTACTCGGCGGTTGACATCGGCAACCAATCCGCGACGAGTCAAAATATGTGGTTGAAGTTCGGTGTTCCTCCGACGGGAAACCCGTTTGGTGTAAGTTGTTGATGAACCAAAGCGGTAACCTACAGTGCGTTGCAGAAGGGAAACATTAGTATACTTGCATAAATAGGTACTATTCGTTAATTTAATAAGGCTTGCAAACGGATTGTTGCCAGTCATTCCAATGATTCTCGAGCTTGAAAAGAAAAAAAAGGGGTGGGGTGAGAAGGGGGGGCTTCGAGCGATGAGGTTATGCCGCTGAACGTCTTTTGTTTCACCATTTCCTGGTCACCCTTGGGGCTGTCAGGACCCCTGCTGCATATGGCATACATTGGCACACCAGTTCTCCAAGCCGCAGAGCCTCTTAAGTCGCGGTATTATCATGCACCTCACCTCCACGACAGCGGCCATCCTTCCCCCCTAAAATACCCGTCAAGGAAAGTTGCATTCATTGCGACGCTGTAGTCACGCGGTAGAGAACGCAGGCTTGCATATGCTGCCGCACATGGGTCGGCGCAGGAGGCACCAGTTAATTGAGACGTTTGTATACACCTGCTGCCTCCATTGGCTGCCCTTTTGCATCATTCCTCTCGACATATTAGGTTTCGACTTCAACGTTAAATGATATATGATATGGCTCTCGATGGCACTGTTGCTATATGACCTGTCATTGATATGCGCGTCACTACAAATAGAGCATGAGGCTTTAGCAGCAGACCTATATGCATCGAGCTGGTACCCTTAGCAAACCTATCTATACCGAGACATCTCTGCAGCGGGATAGCCCTTCCGCTGTATGTGAGAAATGAGATTCGAGTCCTGACGAGCATAGAGACTGTAGAGGAACGAGCATGGCTATTGATTCATTCACGCCTTTGCAGAGGTGCTGTATCTTGCCATCGGCTGTAGTGTCATGCTCGCCTATGTAATAGGAACCTCTTTGTCTTGAATATGGGGCGGAGTACCTGGGAGCACTAGGCCGCTGCTGGATTGTGACTTGGTCCAACTGTATTGCTATGTTTAGTATTCACGTGTAAATATAGCCAACAAGTAGTACAGCTATAGTAGTGTTTGATAGGATACCTGCTTGTGAATTAAAAAGCAGCTAGCCATTCGATGAGAATGACTTGCAGAATTTCAATCAAAGATTGGGTGATTAATTAGCTGTAAAGATATATTATCCTGGGCAGTCCAACAGGAACTCGACTGCTAAAGGTCTGGTGTAATAAACGTGACTCAATTGGGGTTAGGAAGGTATTGTTCTTAGCTTATGATGTTATTATGTAGACTGATACGATACCGGATTGTATAGGGAAGGGGTTTCATAGGTGATGAGAAGTCATTTTAAAGTCCTAACCCTGTGCACTGAATATTATAGCTATGTGCGCACACTTTGATAGTGGTATAAACATAGATGAATACTACTTTAAGGGGGTAGGCGGTAGTCATTCGTTAGGTGGTAGAAGGGGGTAATTAGCTCGATTTTCGACTTACACCACTCTACAAAACTAGCGGAGACAACCCTCAGGGTTCGATGTGTCGCCAACCGGTTGTGGAATGTCAAGACAAAAAGGGAGGGTAGCATCCGTGGTGGGTGACCCTGATCTACTTCAGCGATGCCTAACAACCCCCGTTGGCGTTATCCACATCGTGGTACTGCATACGAGGAGACGTAGCGCCTCGAGTCTTGATGGATTGTACCAAGGCTTTGTTATTTCTCACGGTTTAATCCCTCAATACCATCGATATACCCAGTGAGGGCATAGCTCAAACTTAATCAGGAAGGAATATTCTCTCCGACGTATTACACAACTTAGCTGGCTACTCCCTGGAGTACCACTAGCCATAAGCTGCTCGATGGCATTGTCCTAGCCACGTGGCGGCTGCCCCGGTAGTTGAGCGACGATTCACAGTCTTACGATTTCAAGAACTGTACACTCTGATTTCTTAGCTTAAATAAATCTACATGCCCTTCAGGCTTTGTACGTACCGCTTCCCTTTCCGGCTAGGACGACATCACGATGGAAAGAATATCAGTCATCTTAGAGCACTCAGCCTACAGAAGACCTGTAGAACTTTGACTATGTAGTGTGTCGGTGAGGGATGGTGATATTTCATCACTTAGGAATGCTAAGAGGCCTTCCGAAATCACAGCTATGCCGTGTGTCGTTACTCACGACCGGTGCGGAACCCAATTTTTTTCTCCCTCTCCCTCTCCCTCTCTCCCTCTCCCTCTTTCTCGCGGAATGTAAGACCATATCGATTATGTCAGTCCAAGCCTATGCGCAAGATAATTGGTACAACGAGGAAGCAAGTCTTCAGGCCGAAGACCAGTCTTGCGAGGCTCGACTCAAGCGGCAGCCCGATTTAGGGTAGCCTCGGCTTTTGAAACACGGTCGATTTCCTGGGGGCTAAGGGCGTGATGATGTATGGCGGTACGGATATCAGCAGAAACTCCATTTGTTAGTTCGCGCGTATCGTAGCAGCGTGCAGCATCGCCGCCCTCCTAGCCATTGCATAAACAGGCAGAGCGCAGCCGAGGACTGGCTGTGATTAGGTCGCCGAATGCACCGAGCCCAGTGTAACAAAGCAACGCAGGAGGAGTTGCAGATCTAGGCCCCTGGTGAGACGTGAGTAAAGGGGATTAAGAAGTTGATCCCCCACATTCTCCGTGAAGAGATTGATACAGCAAAGACAACGGCAAGGGGCTGTTTGGTACTACTCTGCTAAGTCGCGACATCTCCACTGCCACGGCCCGTGCAGGCATCTGCTCCAACCCATCGCCTCTAGTTGCGAGAATAGACTAGAGGCTGTCTGTCATTGGGTCTGATTTTTCTCGATTCCCGATAGGATATCACAAATAATAACATTGACTGTCTGTCTGATAGATAAGTCTCTATGACGGAATTATCATTTATAACTTACAGACAATAAACCAATACATTGTTGGGCCTCGGTCTTCACAAAGCAATGAGCCGTGAGACTGGGACAGTGCCGTTGAAATGGTCCTGGATATTGACACATGTCTAGCAGGGGATTGATCGAGACTGATGGGACCAGCATCCGAAAGCACAATACATACGCCCTGTAACGTCAGTTACGTAACACGAATTATTAAACAACAATATGTGGCCCATCTGGCGTCATGGAGCACTATGTATGCACATAGCATAGAAATGGAAGACGAGGAAAGGGGGAAGGCAAGACGTCTCATTCCGTCGTTCTAGTCAACTGAAGGAAGCAAACGTGTTGGTAGGATGATGCATTGGGTAGGCCTCGCGAACCCCTAGACAGCGCATACTGGAAGAGGGGGAAGGTTCTCTTTAGAGTCGAGGCAAAGCTCTTATTCCTTTTTTTTCTTTAGGAGAGTTGCTGCCGTTACAGTGAAGGTTATCAACATTAACTTTAGGTGAGTGGGTTTCAAAATTTCCTCTTCTTCTTCACAGGTGCCGTGGCCTTACGCTCGAGCTCTCTAGCGAGCTCAGCACGTTTGCGGCTTGCCCTCTGCTCCTCATTTTCCAATTCCTCTGGCTCTACTGCCTTTGGGGATGATGATATTTTAGCATCTGCACCAGCCTTATTACCAACCGCCCCGAGTTTGCGTCCTGCTGGTTTTGCAGGGCTTTCATTTGTGCTGCTACCTGTACCTGGTTCTTTTGCATTCTGATTGTCGGAAGGTGCAGTAGTTGTCCTCAGCTTTCCACCTATTCGACCTAGACCACCCTTCTTCTGTTGAGCTGGGGCAAGCATTTGAGGCGATTGTGGTTTAGGCGGCTCATCGTTATCAGAGCCTGAACTAGATGCTGTTTCATCGCCGTCTTGTTCCTGTGGCGGGGAGGATGATACTGCAGCTCGCGCTGGTGACTTTTGAGGCTCTTTAAGAACTCTTAAGGGAGAATCTGGTTGTTTCGAGGGTTTTGTTTGTACTAGGTCGTGATCCGACTCCGAGGCAGTCTCGTCTTCGTCAAGAGGAATAGTCCGTGATGACTGGCTTACGGCGTTAGTTGAACTAGTATTATTCTTTCTGCCACCAATAGCCCCGATCTGTGCTCGAGGTTTCTCTGGAGCAGGGGCTGGATAGCTGTTAGGGATTCTTGTTTGGCTACCATCGTCATCATCAGATGCATCCTTCTTCAATTTGGCGTGGTTGAGTTTCTTTCTGGCGTGCTGGAGATGGGGTGGTGTAGCTTGAATTTGGAATTCGTCTTCATCCCCTTCCTCGGCAGAGTTTGCCTCCAGCATCGGTGCTTCAGAGGGTTTCTTTAGTGAATCATATGCCCGAGGCTTGATGGCAGAGCTTGAATCAGGCCCCAATTTTGTCCACCAGTCACTCAACTGGTTGGAAGCGCTGGTTTCCATCTTTGCATCACATTTGAGACCTGAATGGCGGAAGACACCTTGGATTAAAGATGCTACATCCTGGGGGCTCTCCCGGACAGCACCTTTTTGCAATCTCCAGTCATCTTCATTAAAGGGAGCAAGACCCTTTATCTTCTCTTCGGCTACCGCCCTGGTGATCTTGCGCTTTCCCGATAGCGAGTTGAATACGTGTTCTAATCCCATACTCATCACTTCTAACTTGTCAATTAGTTTTGCAATTACCGCATCTTTCTCCCTGAGACGATGAACGAGATCTTGCACATCTTGGGTCATTGCATGATATGTTTGAATCAGTGGTAGCACAAGCTCTGAGGCGACGGAAGTAAGCGGGCACTTGGTCAAGTGCATGATCCATTGCAGGGGCTCTAGTGGTTCTGGCAGTATACAGGTGACGTAGAGGGTAAGGCCATCTTGAGATATGGAGTTCGGTGAGGCAGATAAGCTGAGGCTGCCGAGATGATGATCTGGTGACGTGGGATCGAAGGCAGCCTTCAGCTTAGAGAGGAATACAGCCCACTGCTCCGGGTCACCATCGCTCAGATCAATACTTGTGTTGTCCTGAAGGCTTCTGAGCAATATAGCCTTCCTATCAAGGCTCTCCACCCAAACGTTGGCTAGGTCAGTGATGTGTATTGTGTATGACGAAGACTCGAAGCGTGGAGAAACCAGCAGTGCTGGTAAATTTGGAAATGCCGGCAAGGGGTACCATTCCGAAATTGACGCCATGCTTAGTAGGTGTCAAATCGAGGGAGATTATACGGATTGGAAGAGTGGGCGGAAATGTTGTGTGATTGATTAGATGAGAAAGTTGTACATAACCTAAACTTACAGATCAAAGATGAGGTCGGCTTGGTTGATTCGGGTTGAATGCCTGAAACGCGCCTGACCACAGTGTGTATAGTACAGTATCATCGTATCCACACTGTCACTGTCACGTGCTTCTTCCCCCCTTTTCCCCTGAACAGCAGTCTCTACTGCCTTACTACATCATCACGGCAGACACCCTTCCTTAAGATTAACTTCTTCTACTAAAACATCAAGTCGCTATCAATTATTAAGTCTTATCATCCTTCCCACCCAGTAAGGTGATCATTGGGTAAATTAGCTAATACGTTTAGATGTCGTAGATATGTAGCTTGTTGCCTGCACTCCTGTCACATAATCACCATGGTAGGGTGTCAAGTACACATTCGATCCATGATCGGCGGATCATAGCATTGCTGTCACTTTCCTCATAATAAGAGTCTCTCGTGTGTGGCTACACTGAAACAGCTCTGGCTATAGTTGCACCACAGGGCGGCATATGCCCGAGGAACCGCTAGGCTACGTGCAGGTCAGAACTTTTCTCACCACATGGGTAGGAAGGGCTGTCACGGCTAGGAACCCTAGGGGCTACCTCGTTGGGCATCTGCCTGTGTCCCTCTCGATCAAAGAAGAAGCTTGTGTGCGTGACCATGCTTAATCTTCTATATTTGGCAGCCACTCTGGAGTACCACGCTGTCTTCCATGAGTCGTCCTCTCTGTGTATCTCACAATCTATTGTAACCGTTCGCCCCCAACCTCTGCATCATGTCGGCACACGCAAAGTCGCATATGTGACGAATCACGCTACATTAGCGGTGAACCTAGAGTAGCCCATATTTTTGGGTATGGCTAAGGGGGAAGATCATAGTTTTATAGATACCTAGCTATGTGTTTGATGGCCAAAGTACAGCTACTTAGTGCAACTTTTGAAATTGCCTATGCACGATGCACAACATCCGTATAACAGTATCTGGACAGCTATCTCTCCTTCCTGACTAGCAATATTTTATAAAACGTACACCTGCACAGGGCATTATTCGGCCCCATGCGGCACGATGTTGGCCCTAGTTGTACTATATTTCTCTATGAGTACTACATGCAACATTAATACAAAATTAATGAGTATTTTTCCTATATTCATATTTAGATACATGGCAACTTTGTTTGCTAGAATATGTCTTATGATTGTTTTGTACGGTTAGGAGAAGATGGGTTTTCGGGTTTTAACATCTTCTCATTTGCTACTCCCTCTTTGACGACATTCTACGTCGTTTGCGGGGCGGCAACTCATCCGCTTCGTCGGAAGACGATGACGATGATGATGACGATGGGGATGAGGAAGATGATGATGATGCTTCATCCTCAGTTGCAGTTCCGTCTTGAGCAAAAACTTCTATGCTTTCTTGCCCCTTCTCGTTGCTTACTCCCTTTTCTGCTTCCACGTCTTCTTCCGCTTCCACATCCGCTTCCTCGTCCTCATCCTCGTACTGGTCCTCAGAGTCATCATCAGAATTACCCTCAGAGTAATCCTCGGAAACACCCTCGGAAACACCCTCAGAATCGTCGTCCTCGTCTTCTTTATCGTTCTTTTCGCCCTTAGAGATAACCTCAACATCCTCCTCTTCTCCACTCAGGCTTTCTCCCGACGAGGCATTATCAGAGTCAGTCTCGAAATCAGACTCGGACTCGGGCTCGGACCCGGAACTAACATCCTCTGCATATTGAACAGGTGGCTTAGATGGCTTCCGTGCATTTGGCCGGAATGCATTGACTCGTGTACGATCTGGCATCATATTCTGGATTTCGACCTTCTTTCCAGATTTGTATCTCATATCTTTAATCGGTTCTATCACTACACGAGTCGTACTGTCCATCGCCCGGTTGACCACAGTCGCTGCCATTCCGATCATGTCGGAGCGCACGGCATCCGGGTTAAACCAACCACTGTGTGATCTCCATAGATAACCCCCGTCATGCACTCGCGGGTTTCGGCAGTAACTCTCAGTTATACGGTTTAGCGAGGCTCGAATTATCTCAAATACCCTCAAACCAGAGCTCCAATGTTCTGTTGTGTCGTATTGGGGAGGGTTCACTACTACTCATTAGCATTTTTATGTCTGGTCCCAAGTCCCGATGATATTGGGCCATTATTTTTCAGGCACACAAGAGTGATCGGGAGGAGGAAAATTTATCTAACATACTAGAGAATAGAGTCAGAAATTAAACTTGATATCATGAATTTGGTTAAGGATTTATGTGAACGGGCAAGAGGCCTGCGTCTAGAAAAGGTTTGGTACTAACCAAGGATGAACCCATGGATTCTGTCTAGAATAGTTCGGACCGGGTTTGATATCCAATGCGTCAAGGACTTGAAGAATTCTGTCCAATGTACGAGTCTTCCGTGCTTCCCCTGCGCGGCCGTATTCGGGGTCAATAACGGCGATAGACTCGATCTTATCAAAGTATTTGTTAAATTCTCCATCATCGCTCTCCTCGTCTTCAACAACATAGTCATCATCCGTTTTCTTAGTTCGCTGAAGGTGTAAAATTATTAGTTGCCACTGAGGATTTTGGCCAGTGCTAACGTCCACTGCCCAAAAATGGTATGGCTTGCGGCGGAATTGCCTATACAATGGGGGAACCACATAATCGCCATTTGAGTCTATGTCCACCATGAATTCATCATTGATTAGGCAAGAAAAGTCGAAATCGTTGCACGTGAACATGTCGAACATAGCTTTCCCTGGCTTCATTATGTTGACGTCGAGCTTCACCATCTTGGGAAGAGATTCGAATATAAAATCCACAGGCACTGAGATGCATTCCGGTAGCAGGTGCTGATCTCTTGTTACCTGAAGTACCTGAAGAGCGTTCATTGACCTAGTAATACGTCGATCGGTTCTCCAATCCGAAGGGAGTCCCTTATCAAAGGACTTGGACTGCCAGCGCGACGGATACGAAATCCTCTTCCCAGGCCTAACCTCCAGCACATTTGTCCGCGGGAGCAGAAGGTCCTCTTCGGTATTAGACGCCATGATGTCGTATTACTAGTCGTTAATTATTGGAAAATGGGTAGCTCTGTAAAAATAAGGGGTTACTCAGATTTACCGAGCAGCGACGAAGAGCAGGAGTCGCAAGCCGGCTGTATGAGAATTTTAAGGATAATTTTGCTGTTTAACAAAGCTGATGTTTGGCTTGCACCGCCTTTGTATTCGAGAAGTTGCCGAATCCGGAATTGACACAATTTTGCTGATGGGGAATAAAGAGATGTCTTGGGATGAAATTTTTGGCAACAAGAAAAAGATTCACGCTATGTAATTAAATGATTTCTTGTTCGATGTTTTCAGCTATTCTTTGATAATATATATATGTTCTCCAGAAGATATTAAAGCATATATCCTGTCTCGCACTGAGTATCTAGGTAGTTCCTTACCTGGTCAAGCTATTACGTAGTAGCTAATAGGTAGATGTATAAAGCAATACGCTTTGACGTTAATGCAACTCCTTTTAATAAGTGTATATATAGGTACTTAAGTTTATTAAGCTTTACAAAGTTTAGTTTTTACTTATAATCAATTATCCTATATCTTCAGCATAGTTAAATTATAAGAATCTGGTTTGTTCTAATTAATATAGTAATAAGAAGCAAGAGAATAAACTGATATATAAAGGTGATGAAGACTACGTTTGATACTAGGATGAAGGTGGCCTATATATTCATGTAGACTGGAGTAACTTCATTCCAGAATGCGACATAGCTACCTTGGTGTAGTGTATGATCTATAACTAATCACTTTTCTAAGACATATGATATGGATGGATATAAGAATAGCACGTCAGCTACATGTCTAACGGGCGGCCATGGTGGGTATTTTCTTGTGCTAATTGGATTTGTTGCTTTATCAATCTAAGTACAGGCAGATACATATCTTAACTACCAGATCGACTAAGATTTTGTTGAGCCCAGTTCCCATTTATATCGGTATATAACAGCCACCTTAGCTCTTCTTGGGATGGTACTGAGTTACCTTGGATCCTTCCTTCAAGGAATTTGGACACACTAAAAAACACATGAAAGGAAAATGTAGTTTTTTGACACTCGAGATGAGTCTTCAACTATTATAACGAGAATGCCTTGGTAGAGTAATATGTATTTATTGGCGATGCCATCCACTCTCTACATTGTAGTCTTACCACTAAATAAAGAGACTCTTATTACAAAGTTTACATCTACGACAAGCGTCAGAAGCTCTTGCTCCCCCTTCACCCAATATATTCGATAAAAAGAGGAGAGGAACGACTATTGCCTAGTAGCAGTCGGCTTACTAGTCATAGTGCATACGGGGTGAGCTCTTGATAACTATGGAGTGATGTTAATGAACTGAGAATCTTCACCAGGGACCAGGCAAGAGGAATGTGATTATTCCCAATGTGGGGTTTTCTGGTTGGTTGTCTCTTCGTGCAGCCCTAGTTCACGTGCTTCTCGACTTGAAAGGCCATCGTTGACCGGCCGTCCGCTCGTCTTCGGCTTCGCCGTCCAGCCACCTCTAGACCCGATGAGGTAGCGGGCAAGCCGGAGGCGTAAAGAGCAACGGTAGCACTATATCGTCGATACACTAAGGTTTTTTACATGTAGGTGTTCGCCAACTCCCCACCTCGACCAAGACGTGAGATCTCACGCTCCCGCTATAACTGAGGGCCTGACGATACTTCCCTTTTAGAGCCAACGTGTCCCGCACGTATCTGCTTAGCGTAGTAATAAGTCACTTGCGTCCTGCATTATTGCACACGTACCTCACAGCCCTGAGAGTATTGGAGGTCTTTCCGCCCTTCCAGCCGCAGGGAGCAAAGCAAGTAATTACTCAACGGTTAACCCTCGAGGTTCCCTGGCCATAACCCGGCTCACGCCCTGATCATACGACGCCCTGCCCTGCCGGACTAGCTAGCGGGCGAGGCCTTGCGCTGCCCGCCGAGAGGGGAGAAGCAAGAAACAAGAAATAGAAAATAACACCTACATACGCATGTGGCCCTATCGTCCCATTACGTAGCCCTCCCAACTTGCGAAGGGATATATGTCCATACAAGCCGATCAATCATCGATAAGACTAAAGTCCCCCGGTGCTCTTTATTGCCTTGTTAGCGTCACCGCCGGCAAGATATGTACACATGTAGCTCACATACATTATTTATCGAATCAGATATATCTGTATACCCACATTGTCGATGTGGGTAACAAATGAGTAAGCAATTGTCTCCCGCTCCTGGCAACAAGAGTCGTTTGACGCGGAAACAAGATATTGTTAGGTAGCAGGAGTTAGTCATTAGTGCCTATATGTGGTACTTTGTCCAAAGTCCCCTTCTTTTTCAGTTTGTCTTTTCTCCTCTCTCTATCTCTATCCCGCCGCCGATGACGCGTTCCTCGAAGGGCCCCCCTCGTGACCACTACATTATCCTTGTCCTACCCTCGAAGATTACTTTGATGGTCCTTTTTTAGTGCCATCATCATGTGAAAATTTTCGGTGAATGGTAGTAAGAGTATTACGTCTGTATGTTAGTAATGCTATCTATACAATTCGTATGGACATGTGTGTAGTTATATTTCTAGCAGCGACTCTGGCCCACGGGGCAGCCAGGAGGGTGTAAGCTTGCGTACATACCGAAGACTGATTATAGTATGTACCGTAAGCATCCACGACGTTGATTCGAACAGGTACTTGTCACACGGCAACGGTTAATCCAATCGGATGTAGGAGGACGAGCGTAGTCGATGATGATGATTATACACCTACTTCCTAACATCTCGGTAATGTAGCCGAGCTAACCACGTTTTCAGTCTTTATTCAATATTTCACAGGAACGAACAATAAATCAAGTATCCACACGAAACCCCCAATCATTTTACACTAGATCCGGCCTGAGGTAGAGTAGGCGGTCTAGTTGAGATATAGTTTCTCCGTCCCCCTATTCCTCTTTATCATCCATCTCCGGTGGGATTGACCCACCGACCAAGGCTGAGGAATGACAGTGAATGTGCGCCCCGCAGGGGGTAATTATTGATCCATACATATTGTCTGTTACAAATACTTATTTACAAACTGCCTGCTTATGGCATCTCGAGATCTCTTGAGCCAAGACTGAAACCCCTTACTGAAGCCCTTGGCCATGACATGAAAGAGGCGATATCTATCGTACTTCATAATGCCTTCAGTACAGATCAATGGCAAGGCCGTAGGTTAGACAGATTATGACGGAGAATTAACCAGAAACCCCTGTCAGAAGGGCACGATATTAATTACGCCGGAATATGCCATTGTACATATGATGGATGAGCCTGGTTAACCGAGGACGGGACGAGACGAGACGAGACGAGACGAGACGAGATACCTAGGATGAACTGGAGTGGGGCTGGGGTCACCGAAATAGTAAGTAGGGCCCCCGGCGTACGTAACGGGGGGCCAGCTAGTGACGTGCCATGTATGGATTTTCTCAAGGATGCGCACCCACGTCGGCTCTGAAGAGCGAAGTGGCGTACAAAGGCGCGGTGTCATATGGAACTGTGGTTTGTCCCGTTCCCCATAGCAGGTGGTTGGGGACGGAGATAGGCTTGTAGGTTAGCTTCAGGACATCAGACCGTCATTGCCAGGTTGGCTTCTCAAGTCAACCCGTAGCGGTCTAAGGCCAGAACCACTTTGTATGTAGTCTAACATTGAGTGTTTCGCTACTAAAGTGAGGAGATAGATATTCAATATCCTTGGAAGTACTCGTCCGTTTAGGATGGACTAGAGGATAGCTGCTTAACTAGATAGTAGTTCTTTCCGTAGTGCCTCTAACTTGCCTCCCGTTAGTCGACCTACCTAGTGTTGGCCTCCGGGCATGGAATCTCATCTTCCCGGCTTACACCGCAAGTACCGACACGTGGCCCGCATGCGCAACAGAGGTAGTATCCGCTTGCCTGCCGACGGATGTGACTGCGAGCAAGCAGCAATCCAGTGACGAAGCAAATATTGACTGGGCCCACGTCAAGATGATAAGAGGAGGGAAAGAAAAAAGGGAAAACAAAAGAAAAAAGCCTCATGGGTTGAGCAACAGTAAATGAGCACGGTTGTTCGTCTAGGTTCTCGTAAGCGCGCCAATTACTACCCGATCAGCCCGGGTGGAGTCGACTGCGTACAGGAAGCTGAAGCGGGTTCAGCACGTGCTACTGCATACGTGATTCATCTACGTTCTCGAAGATAAGATCAGCAAGACGATTGTCAAAAGCGAGACGTAGAAACTGTGAGAATCTGGCAACGGAAAATTTTGTAGACCCAGATTCATGAACGTATAGAGTGACATGTATAATAATTACCCAAGTCATTTACGGTTGGCTCGCTTTCACATGCTGGGGGATTATTTCCTCATGTCGGGCTGGCTATAAGAGCCAAATTAACACAACCGACTACCTGGAAGCAGATAGGGAGTACCTAATCAAAATTAATTGAGAATTGTGACCTCGTGTTACTCAGAATATAATTCGGAAGTGATATATATGAGCGAAGAAGCCCATGTTACCTGCCGTTGGTGTGATTAATGAGTTGCTCGTAACCAGTTTGGCGACGAGAAATCGTGTTACTGCCGCTAAAACGAAACACCAAAGAAGGAAATGGTTCGTTATGCCGTCATCTGAATACCTGCAGGGATGAATCGCTCCGGAGCTGCGGGTTTCCTGTCCCCACTAGACAAAGTGCATGGCTCGTGCTGGAAGGAAGAGACGCGCGTCCCAAGAGGAAGACCAAGCGTATCCTTGCCATTCATGGCCTTGAGAGCTGTGCAAAAACGCCTGCTCTTCACGTGGAGCTTGGAAAATATTTTGCTTCTTGCCCACTCCTACGTTATGTAGTTTAGTAAAGGGAATGCGCCTGCAAGATACGAAGTTTCCTTTACACTTGATATATCAAGCAAGCCGGCCGCTATCGAGTGTTGTACCTCCGGAGGTAGATTAAAGGGTCCGATTCGTGATGGGGTAGGGACTAGACTTGTGACAGAAATAGAATTGAGATGCCAAGACGACGGCAATTCTGCGTTACATAGTGATAATCTGGTAACTGTAGTGTAGTTACGCTTGCCAGCTTCGACAATGGTTTGGAAAGCAGCGGGCTTCTTGTCTCTGGTGATCGGATCTTGCCGTAAAGTAGCAATCGATAGCGTATTAATATATGTTCATGTTCCTCCACGGTTCGTGAGGCTCTTTTCATGCTTTCCTGGGGTATTAAAAGCTCAGGATTGCTTAGCGAGAATTGAACTGTTCGTCTGATCAACCTAGTATCTATAACATGACTGTCTATTGCCGGAGTTCTTGATGGATCATTAGTTTTAGATAGAAAGTGTTAACCCCATACGTTGGCCCTTGTAGTAGGACAACAATTGCAGCCCAAAATTCATTTCAATTTAATAACATTCGGTATAATGCGGTAATGGCTTGTAGAATAGCCAACTCGACTGATGAGTGTGTGGTAGACGTGTTGCCAAGACCCGAATATTGAATCAAGCTTTCTTTTGCGACAATATTCGCCGTTGGAGAGCTTGCGAGTCGACAACACATCATTTGATGAAGAGGCCGGAAATGGCAGGCAACGTAACATCGACAGCCAGGAAGGGAAATGAGCGGCTGGTTAGCATGTCGTTGGACCACAGCCGCGGGATTCGTTAGGGGGGTGGGCAACGTCGCGATTGGCCGGAAACGCGCAAGCTTCTTTTGCAAGGGAATGGGGGACGCGCAAGCGTTTTGGCTTCTGGCGCAATCCTCGCACTAGCCGAAAGACACGCAGACACGCTACCGTCGACAAGACCCCTCGACGAATCCACACGTGATCGCAAAAGCCATTTGATGTAAATTCGATAGAGTAGGTGAACATGATTGAAGCCCCACGGGTCTCGAATCAGGCCGTATGATAGACAAAAGACTGTAACTATCTTGGTGATGAGTTTAGCGATTCGAGAGGGGAAGACGCGGCATGTCATAGGTAGTCATCCCCATTCATGCCCAAGCAAGTGACCAAAATAGGTTGACTCGAACGTTCGCGCCAAGTCATATTCGTCTCTTTGTAATCTGGTCTGGCAAGGTCCAACAGCATCGGCTGTAATAGAGTTGAGGCTCTATGTAGGTGTGTCAGACGGCAACAGGTACAGCACATTCTAGTGCTCGGGTTGTCTGGCGCAGTACACTATATGCGGGATACAATGTGTAGCACATAGGTATTTCCCACGATTGGACCACAAGATTCACGAGTGGACGGGAGTCGGGATTTCAAGAATTCGATGTCAGTCTCCGGCTCTTACTGAAACGATCCACACACCGGCATTTGCCTGGAAACATACGCCAAGAGGGAAAAGCCTTGCGAGGATATCAACTCGTCTTCTTTCATGTTTCAGCCTGGCTGATCGGTTGGGAACAGACATGGGAATGTGATCCAGGCGAGGCTGTAGATTGCAACGAAAGCATTGCGGGCATGTCTAATCTTCCTTCGGCAACGAACGAGCCGGCATAGTGTAGATCCGATTGCAAACCTCCATGCAAACCTCCATGCAGGTAGGGTAAGGAGGTATAAACACGGGGCCGACCTACCTATACAGATCGGATAGGTAGTACCTAGGTATGTAGTGTTAGTCGGTGATGGAGATGGTTGTTGTAGCTAACAAGAGTAAAATACATTGAAATTGGTTATGCCACGGGGTACCAATGAGGGTCAGCTCTTGCCCTACCGCCTTGGAAGGTTACTCATTAGGCCGATTTTCTACATACACTAACGAGGTGGTACCTACCGTACCGACTGTACCAGATGGAGATCCACATTTCCCCGTTCTACCAGGGGCAGTGCGGAACAGAAGAGGGCTGCCCAGCCTTAACACAACCACGGCCTAAGCCTGTTTTGGTATGTCAGCAGCCACAATTAGCGGAAGCCACGCCTCGTCATCGCCACCATGGACGGCAAGCACCATTTTAACCTAAGACACATGCATGTAGGTGTATGTAATCGTACAGCGCAAAGTACGGATTCGACCAATGGTGTCATCTCGACGCGGCTTATTCTTATTTTTATTGTCGACATTTCCGGAGGGCAATTACAGGCACGACTCGACCCTCCTGCATCTCAGACGCCTCGATCGTGTGTAAGTGAATTGGAACGTGACATTGCGAGTGAAAAAGAAGTCTTCCATCTATGTATAGTATCTACCAACCTACAACACGTACCACGATTTGGTGATTCCAGGTTGAATCGTACACACATACACACATGATAGACCTGCACGAGGTATTTAGGTTAAATTTTGTTTAGTTCGGTATTTTCCAGGGATAACTAGCTATAGGTACCTAGGTAGGTAGACATATCTCCCATAGGGATATTTGGCCTAGAGACCCAATTGAAAAGTCGGCAACATATGAGTGAAAATAAATAGGTAGATAAGTGGCAACCTTATTGATTATGAGCGAACAGTCATATGTTTATTTGTTTGTACGGTGATAATCATGATGCTGATGTTGGATGTTGGTGGTGGGCAAAAGGTACTGTATGTATGTACAATATTTCGTACGTACATAGTATAGAAGGGTAGGAGGTAGGTTAGGTGGTAGTGGTGGTTTCGTAGTGTCAAACGAGACGGGTCGTCGCTGTGACCCACCAGATGGCGAATGCGTGTTATTTGATTGGCCTCGTCATGGGAGGAGACGCGCGTTCACCTTTAATCAGTGACCCTCCGCTGCACTTTCTCCCCTTCTGCCCCCTCCCCCTTCTACCTATCTCTCCCGCTCTGCCCTTGTCCTCTTGGTATCGGGTCCCGCTCTTGCTTTCCAACCAATACTGGCCCGACTTGCCTGGTCAAAAGTTACAGGCGGAGGAGGTCTACGCAACTTGCCTTACGCATGCACTTACTTACTCCACTATCGTCCTAATCATCGCCTTTTTTTTCCTTTTTGCCTAGGCCACACCTCCCTAACCTGTGTACATACTCATTACCTACTCACCAACTAACAACCATCCTGCCTATTATTCTGCCCTTTGCTTGCTTACCTCGCCCTATTCTTTATTCTAATTCATCTTTCTGTTATTTCATCCCTATTAAGCCCGACTACCACCTATTCAAACCCTTGAATAGCCTCCGTCGTCCCGCTTCGTCGCCTCAGCATCAGTACCACCACCAGCATCAGCGTCGTCGTCGTTGTCGTGTTGTCGTCGTAGTCGTCGCCAATAACCCATCCTCTCGACGAGACTCGATCGCACCGTCATTCGCTTGATATATAAACCTCAATCGCAAACATCAGACGGAGATAGTCATCCGCATCAATTAAGAGGTGCTAATAGGAGAACGACGCATTGTGTCGAGGCACCGACAACACGGATGAGCAGCGCTTGAGTCCTGACCCGCAGGGGGAATTGGCCAGCTGCGACTCAACCCTCTTTTTGTCCCATCCTGTCACCGACTTACCTCTGGACGGACCACCATCCCTCCTCGGTGGCACTCCACGCTGATGAAGGAGTCCACATCATCGCTCACCACCCCGCTACCGACGTGTGTGCTTGCTACGTAGCCTTCGGCTCAATCGACCCCCAGTATCCATATTTCAACTCAACCCTCATCACCAATTAAATAGGAGAAGGGAGCAGAAGAGTCCTGCCTTGTCTCTCCCGTGAAAGAAAAATATCAGTCCTTACCGCTACCGTCCCGACGTTGTCCTGTATCCAATAACACGCCATGGCCGATCGCAACACGACTCCTGGCAACGGCCAGGATGAATACGGAGAAGAGTGGGCGAAGGATTTACGAATGCAATTCGAACAGCTGCTACGATCTAAGCGGTTACATGAATTTGAACAATCACGATCGCCGCGACAGCGAGTCGACTCGCCATCCCCAAGGGAACGGGCTTCGGCCTCCAACCTTCGAGCGTCGCCAGCGGCATCCTCCAGTAGACCGACCACATCGTACGGCCAGCGTCAAGACTCATCCGCGACGCCGCCGTCGTACGCTTCTCTACGCCATTTGCCCCTGATCCCCACACCTCCTGCTCCCCACGACCGAGAATCCCAGAAATTTCGCAATCTCCTCCTTTCCCTATCTCTAACCCCGACGAAGTACGAGAACCCCGGGTTACTAGACGAAGCTCTGCAGACGATTCCGTTAGATAGGATATACAGTGAGGCTGAGGAGGAAAGCCAAGTACTACAGGCCCAAGCGGAGAGCATGGGCGACGGTCGCAAGCCAGAATGGGGTTATCAAGATTGCGTGATTCGGGCATTACTAAGGTTAGCAACACCAGCACCACTCAATCCCCTCCCGACTCGCCGGGGGCTTTTGTAATAACGAGAGGTCTAACTTGTATCGATTGCAGATGGTTCAAGCGTTCCTTTTTTACATGGGTCAACAACCCGCCATGTCCCGTCTGTCTATCTCCAACCGTCGCAAAGGGTCCGACGCAGCCGACACCGGAAGAAAGCGCCTGCGGGGCACTAAGAGTCGAACTCTACGAGTGCTCTAACCAATCATGCAGAGCCTATGAGCGGTTCCCGCGATATAGTGACGTCTGGCGGCTGCTCCAGACGAGACGAGGTAGATGTGGCGAGTGGGCAAATTGCTTCAGCATGTTGTGCCGCGCTGTCGGTAGCCGTGTGCGGTGGGTATGGAATGCGGAGGACCATGTCTGGACCGAGGTCTACTCCGAACATAGCCAACGATGGATCCACGTCGACGCCTGCGAGGAAGCGTGGGATAACCCGCGACTCTATACCGAAGGTTGGGGCAAGCAGATGTCGTACTGCGTCGCCTTCAGCATTGATGGTGCTACCGATGTTACCCGTCGATACGTACGTAAGAGTGAGCACGCTCGGGAACGGAACAGGTGTCCCGAAGAAGTTATGCTCTATATCATGCAGGAGATCAAGAATATCCGGCGCGCCAACATGAGCAAAGAGGAGCGATTCCGATTAGAGAAAGAGGATTCGAGGGAAGACCGCCAGCTTAGGGGCTATGTTGTTGCTTCCATCACGCAGGCGGTGACGCGCATGGTTCCCGGCTCCTCGAGCCCAGCTCCTGCCCAGCAAAGACGAACCGTGCCACCGGCCTCGTCTGCCAATGACGACCAGAAGTTACCTGCGGAACAACCAGGACGCCAGAGCGGGAATGCCGAATGGGTCGCCGCTCGCGGAGAGAATGGTCGACGAAACCAACAGTTCCAAGATCCTAGAGAGCCTCCGCGACGGTAATCCAGCCACGCACATATGTTGGTAATGCTACCAACACAATTATCATCGGACCTAGTGACTGGCGCAATTATACTCGGGGAACTAAACCCCGGGGCCAAGTACAGGTTTCACGAGACCTTGCTACTAATAACTATTACCTTGGAGAGACAATCGACCTCAGCCGCGATTCTCATTTGTCTAATATACCACCACCGTCACATCGGGGCTCTACCGACGTACAAATCCCGATGCGTCTTGTACCTACAATTTTCAACATACCTTCGACACCACCGTATTGCTCGGTCTCATTTGTCACCCTATATCCCATCCATCACATCATCGGAAAATTCATCGGCGCAAAGGGGACCTCGGGAAGAGGCAGCATCATATACTATATTTTGAGTTATTATTTATTTATGGGAAAGGGCGGAAGAGACGAGAGATCTCTTCAGTCCTGGCGTTCCGGTTTACTGCATGATGGATAAAAGACGGGTCGACGAAGATCATGGAGATACGCCCTACCGGTGTAGGGACATGTGTACTAGCAAAATAAAATACTAAGGGGGATTGCCGTACGTGGTCGGGTAGCAAAGCATCCCTGACGGAGTATTATTGAAATATTGCATTTTTCTCTTGCAAGCGATGATAGCTTGTTATATTATACGCATTGATAGCACCGGAGAGAGTCGTTGAAGTCGAGAATAGATTCTTATTATTATTGTGTATTCATTCAACTTGAGAAGCTACCTACCTATGTCTATTCACCCTCACCTGTGACATCACCCATCCTAGTAGTACACATCCCCAAGGTAAGTATGGGGCTAATTGATTAATCATTCCCCCAATCCAGGGGTTTATTTTTCTCTAGGTTGCGTGTCACGTTGCACGACACGCTAGGTACCCGTGAGGCAGCACCGAATTTACGAGCTGCGCCCCCCCTTGAGGCATTGTAGCCAGCAGATCTCGCCAAGTGGTACGGATTGACGATCAGTTACGCCCGCCAAGCCTAGTCCCTTTTTTGTTCTCTTTCCCTCTCAGCCCTTTAATGGCCCCGCTTGTCTTTTTCTTTTTTCTTTTTTCCTTCTGTGAATGATTTGGGTATATGGACACTACCTACACCCTAACACTGACATCTTCTACATATATATATATACTAATAGCTGAAGCGGGCGGAGATAGAGCCACGATATAGGTAGGTAGGTACCTATAATCTACATCTCTTCCTTTTTAAACATCTTCCCCGTTTAGATTGTCCATTCTACAAGTTAAAGCGAGGAGGTTATATACTCCTTGAGAAAGTTTAACTACTTGTGGGAAAGCTATATAAGGTGCTCTCTCGCTGCTGTGTGCTGTATACTATGCTAGGTAAATTTGGTAAATTCGGGTAGGCAGAGGAAGGAAGATTTAAGAAGGGATGATAATGTGTGTGTAGAGGTAAAATGGGAAATTCCTAAAAAAAATTTGGTATAAAGAAAAAACCCAAAGTCAGTCCCGGAGGATGGGTGGGTGGTGGGTAGGGGGAGAAAAGGGGGGAGAAAGGGGGGAAGCCGGGCGGGTTCCGTCTATCCAGCCAAGCCTTACTACGAGTTAATCCATCTGTCTCTATTGTCCATTGGGTTGTTTCTTTTTTTTTTTTTTGTCAAACGCAAGCCCCACCCTATCCCTCCTTAGAACTTCCATGTTTATACACAGTAAATTTTATAAACTCAGTATGTGGAATAAGTTGTCCAAATCGTCCTCTTTTTTACTCTTTTTTAACCACTACCTAGATGTATTCTCCCCAATTCCCGCGGATTGGCCGTTCCTCACGGGCGGTAGGTAGGTAGGTAGGTAGGTAGGTAGGTGGCCAAAGAATATCTTGTTGGGACTATATCAAGACATACATGTCTGATTATGCCATGTGTTATAGCCTGGACATCTATGAGAAATTAGTTCTTTCAAATCGCTATTACGCGAGAGAAGCACACGATGATATCTAGGTATTATTTGATATATAAATTTCCTTACATAGAAGTTTCTAACTAGAGCGGCCCCTGAAGTTCAGTTTATACTCTACCCCGAAGCCCACAAGCCTGGATCTCATCTATATGGCCTCAGCCCAGAGCACCCAACACTGGAATCCATCTCTTGACGGCCCTATTTATACATAACCTTTCAATTGCAATTCCCAAACCCACTCTGGCACCCAGAACCACAGTGATCGTTGCCCGTCCCGCACCAGCCCCACTGGCTACAACACCCACCGCTCCCGCAAGCCATCCCGAATCCGTTCCCGCAACGACCACCTGTCGACTGCGGCCGCGCCCGCGGTATACCCTTCTAGTAAGCGCGTCAGATCCCCCGTCATCATCGCTCTCCTGAGCAGCACATGACATGACATCACACCACCCCGCTCCCCCCTTTCCCCCAGGTTAGAAAGAAACCAAGACTCACGCTCACCGAGCAGTCCGCCTCCGGGTCCGCATCGATGGCGAGCAGCGCGTCCTTGGCGGCCTGGTAGAAGTTCCTCCCCGTCCCCGCCTCCACGTTCGCGCCCGCGTACGTGGCGTCCCAGACCGCGACCCCGCCGAACGCGGGCCGGCAGTAGAACGCCGCGGCCAGCGCGCGCGCCTGCGCGGGCGAGACGTTGTTCCCGGCGCCGGCGCCGGCGCTGGCCGAGCCCGAGAGCCCGATGTACAGGCGCGTCTGCCGCGCTTTACTACTACTACTACTACTACTACTACTACTACCACCACCACCACTACTACCGCCGCCGGCGCCGGCGAGGAAGTCGGCCCAGGCGTCGAAGGTGAAGCCCGCGGGGTCCGGGTCCGAAGAAGAAGAAGAAGATCCCCTGGGCTTGTTGGAGCTCTTGCTGTTGGCGTCGGCCCAGCGCCGCGCGGAGCACTCCGGCGTGTTGTAGAACTGCACGAAGACCATGTCGAAGACGGTCGATTTGAGGATTTCGGCCATCTAGGGAGGAGGGGAGGAAGGAAAGGTGTTAGTTATTATTATTATTATTATTATTATTAGGATGACCTAGGAATATTGTCTCTCTTACGATGACTAAGGAGGTGACAGGGGGGGAATTAGGAGGGTTGACTTACGTTCGCATCGGGTACCACGCACTGCGGCGACGCGGTAAGGTAGAACGTCGTCCCCTTGGCGGTGGCGTAGAGCGAGCGGAGCTTCGCGACGAGGGCCTTGTAGCCGGCCGAATTGTCTACCGAGGGGTGCTCGATGTCGAGGTCGAAGCCGTCGACCGAGAAGGCGGCGGTGCCGTCGTCGAAGGGCCGCGGCAGACCCTCGTCCGCCCAGCTCTTCTGCCGCGGGCCAAACATCGACCACAGCATCGTGGCGAACGCCTCGCCGTCGGCCGTGCCCGTGAGCTGGTACTCGGGGGTGGCGCCGCCGAGCGAGAGCAGGATCTTCTTGTCGGCGCTCTTCTTGCGGCAGGTCGCCAGGTCGCGCTGCAGGTCCGGGCACTGCGGCAGGTGGTCGTCGGCCGGCCGGCTCTCGGTGCCGTTGTAGCCCGGCCCCGGGTACGTCTTCTCCGTGCACTGGTTCCCGAGGTTGATGCCCGGGTAGCCGTTCGCCTGCTGCGGGAAGAGGTTGACGAAGGACAGGATGATTATGTCGATGCTCGGGTCCGCGCAATACGTGCTCAGGGGCTTCTGGCTGGGTCCTTGGCCCTGTGGGTTGTCATTTAGTACATGTCTAATGAGTTCTTCTTACTCCAAAATATTGATATCACTGAAGACACTTGAGCTCCCAAAAGAAAAAAAGAAAAAAAGGAAAGTGAGACTTACATAGTACACAGCGACGTTGTTTTTAGAGGCAGCGTTGAACGCTGCCGCAGAGGCTACGGAACAACATGCCGCAGCGAGGAAAATAGAAGCGAAAAGGCGACGTGCCATTGAAATAGATGGGTATACGCTCAATCAGCGAAGGTATGAACGAAACAAGAAAGAGACCCCAGGATAAGTGACGAGACGTTTGCGAGTAGCATGCTCAAGTTCTTGAATGGGAGGTGGACCGAAGTTTATATAATTGCATGTCTTAGAGTAGTCGATTAACACACATTCCATGGGGATATGATATCGTCATCTTTTTCAATTCCTAGAGACAGGTTGATATGGTCTCGCGTGTCTAGACCATATTTATTAGAGATCTGGAACAAAATTCGCACCCATCAAGCCCCCATGGTCGTGATCTGCTGCGCGGCTCAGAACTGCCCAGCCACGCCGGCACATGGCAACGATATCGCATCCCGTGGCATGAACCTGCCTTCCCCCATTCTTAATCTGCGAAATCCAATGTACGGCTATACATAATTTGTAACGAATTGTGTCAACACTGGGTTTCCTAGTCGCTTCATGCCTTCGCCACATCGTTGCTGGTTCCCCATCTTCTCGTCTCATCTCCTTCCTCCCAGCTTTTCTCCACATAACCTAGCTGCTTTTTGACCTCGTCAACTTTGGCTTGATTGCCCGTGTTTTTCCCAATGTTGTCACTGATCTTTATTGCTGGGTTTCCAGCGGCAGAGCTCAACTTAATGACAATGTTAAGCGGCACGGACTTCTTCCCTGTAGTCAACTGCGTGAAATCATTTGTCAAGAACGTGCCAACGCCGAAGGTCGGCTGGAATCCTTGTTGTTCGGATACCTGCTTGTACTCGATACACTTTTCAATGTTTAAAGAGTCGGAAAACACAATCGTCTTCTTGTCTTTGATGCCGTGGGTATCATAGAAGTTGCGCATCAACTTGACAAAATCGGCAGGGTCTCCAGAATCTTGCCGTACACCAGTAAATACATCCGCATATGTTCGAGAGGACGAAGTGGGATGATTCCCTTCACCTGAGGGAGGGATGTTGGGGGTATCCGGGAGATACTTAATGGGTTTACTAAATGCCTTTAAAAATGCCGGGGTACCAAAGGTGTCTGTCAAGGTGATCCCTAGTACACCCTCGCCGAAGCAGCCTACCCAACGTCGGAGAGCCTCTTCGTTGGCGTTATCATAATCGTTCGTTATAGCAGCGATTCCCATAAACCACTCATGGGCTACCGTACCTATCGGCGCAAGATTGAACCGCATAGCTAGGTGAACGTTGCTAGTCCCTGATAGCTTGCCTGGTAAGCCGCGCTTCTCGGCGTCCTTGCTAGCCTTTACTAAACCTCGGAAGACTAAGGCCTGAGTGTGATAATCTCTTCGTCGGCGGGCTCCGAATTCCGAGAATATGCATCCGGACTCTAATAGCTGGATTCCCTTTGCGTACGCGGTTTCCTCCTGTCCGTCATAGTTCCAGTCCCGATCCATGAATTTGAAGTAGGCTTCGGACGTCAAGGCGAGGAGCGGGATTTCATAGAGAATTGTGTCCACCCATTTGCCGCTGATCTCGATACGGACATCACCTAGCTCATCCTCAGCTCCCGTGTCCTCCCCGATAGGGTTAAAGGTCGGTTTCAGCTGCTCTCGTGGTGAAAGCCGGAACTCCTTCAAGAAGTCAAGATACGAAGTCGTTAAGTATTTGCAATGCGTCTTCAGATATCGTAGCTCATCATCCGATAAAGATATGTTACCAAGTTCTGCAGGTAAGTCAGAGGTTAGCAGAGTAGTGGAACCGAAACATCATGGTTGATTGTCCAAGTCCTACTGTAGATTTGGTCGCAGAGCCAAGCATAAGCTTTTCTTGAGAGCTTCTTCTCCGGAGTGCGATTATTGAAGGCATATGTAACTGGTACGTCTGGGTAGTACTTCAAGACAGCGCATTGCATAGTGAGCTTATACAAATCCGTGTCGAGGAAGGATATGACACCTTCTGGGAAGGGTGTAGACCAGTCGAAATCCATGTTGAACGAGGGTTGTTACTGTGGGATATGAAATTGGCGAGTATGGAATTTTGAGAAGCTCGCAGTGTATTCCAAAGGCAGATGATAGATGTATATATGTTATATGTCAGGGATTGCGCGTCCAGCTGGATCCCGCAGATAATGATTGGTGAGATGGAGGAAGTTAACAGAATACGTTGGACGAGTTCATGTCTCATGCAGCCTTCTTCCAGACATGTAAGCACTACGTAGAGGGTGCCGAAGTATGTTGGAACCGGAGGTATTATAAAGAAGGCAGAAAATGACTCAATTCATTGGTCGGTGGTAACTGGAAGTTCCATGTTACCAATAAAAAAGTATGCGCGCATGTCGCATGCTGCAACTGACGGAATGGGCGTCACAGGATGCGTCAAGTCACCCCACATCGTGACTTGCCATTTCCATTCAATTGGCATTTCCCATGGCGGGGTCTTTTCTTTCTCTTTGCGGCTCTAGCGCCAAGATCTTGGAGATATGCCGATAAGGTACCTAGGTACCTCTTACTAATCAATACTTAATCGATAACGGAGAGGCCCGTGGGCCTTTCGGCGCCCGGCAAAACGAAATCTCCTTTGCCCAGCTTTCCGTTCCTACCTAATTCGTGGCCTCAATTGAATGGAACTCCTGTCGAATTGATTTAGACCCCGGATTTTTTGGTAACAGCTGGACAACCTTGGCTCCCTTTTCTTCATAAACTACCACCACGTGAACCGTATCTCTTCCATCTCCTTTCATTTCATAGAGAACGTCTACACTCCACACTAAGGCGTCTACGTGTTTTAATTCTTCTTTCGTTGTCATCTACTTGCAAAATGGTACGTTTACTTCCTACATTCAGCAGCTCGCGTGTCGCGACGAGCTACCGTGAACAACTCGGTCGATAGCCATCATCCTTCATCCATTGGACATCCAAAATCATCGCGACTGCTCGCCTGAACTAGACTAATAGTTTCTTCCAAATGTAGTCTTCCCCACGAGCATCTTCGCCTGTCAACTCGCCCGCCGTCACGGGCTCGAGCACCGGCCGTCCCTCTTCCCCTGCACCCCCTGGAGGCGCCCGAACTGCCATCCGACGAAGAGCGGCCGCCGACCAGAAGGAGAAGATTGCGAATGCGCGACCCAGCAGCACTAGAGCCGCTGGTGCGGGTGGTAGCAGCAGCACGATGCTCAGTATGTTGCATAGGGGATGACTTGTGGTATGGGTGGCCATGCTAATTATGACTAGGGCTGTACACGGACGAATCTCCCGGCTTGAAGGTCGACCCCGTAGTCGTTCTAGTTCTATCTCTCGTATTCATCTTCAGTGTTGTTGCTTTGCACAGTACGTTGGGCATCGGTTTCCCCCAATTTCCCGTGAGATCTTAAAGCTGACATGTTCCGCAGTTATTGCCAAGGTCACCCGACGATTTTCTAGCTAAAGGGGCTTAATGAGTGATGAGTGGGATTAGGTAGTAATGATGTGGGAGTTGAGGAGGGATCAAATGGCTATCGACGACGGCGCGGTTAAGCAAAACTGCGACTCTCGACTGGGCACTTGACCGAGAGATGTGAAGAATACAATACCAGCATCCGCACCGATGCTGGACGTGATTTAGTTACTAGTCGGCAACCAAGAAAACCATCTCGGGCATACTAGCCCTTGTACAATATCAGGATCTCGCAGGCTTATAACCAAAATTTTCCTTGGCGTTTAGCATTACCTGCCGCAAGCAAGCGTTTCATACATTATTCAATACATACCTCATATGAGAATATGAAGTGAATCTGACATTTATCGAGTAGCAATTGCGACTCGATAGACATTATGGAATCGAATTGGTACACATTTTATCATAGGAGATTCAGGAAAGAGAACAGTAAGATCGGCTAGCTGAACCTTGACATCGCACCACTGAAATTATAAGTAATTGAAAGTGACACTATAACCAGATACAGTAAATAATACATACAAGTGTTTGAGGCTCTTAGTTTTGTATCATCCACAACTTTGGTATAATAAAGATTGATTGGATTGTGTTACTATACAAGGCTATGTGTTGTAGACCTGAAGCTCAGCATGTCCGGTGCTTACATAAAGTGCAATCAAATCGGCGAGAACCGGACGTGTATGGGTCGTCGAAGTCCGGAGATCTGCATGGACCGAAGATCATCTGCCGGGAGCTAAGATGGGGACCAAAGACGACGATCGCGCTGACAATATCTCAAGATATCAACTATGGTGCGTCTCCGGCAGACTCAGCGAGTATACTAAAAATGGTTGGCATTGACCAACACTATCTGCTCTGCTCCCAAGCTGGTACATGGATTCTCAATAGTTCATGTTGGTTAAAAGTGGTTGGTCCACATCAGACAGCCATGTGAGAAGTAATTGATGTAGGGTTTAACAAATGTCTAGCGAGGCTGCTAGGTAGATAACTACGGAGGATTATAATGTCTGGACGAAATAAAATTCAAATAAAAACACGAGATATAAGTTGTCAAAGGGGTTCTAGTCTTAAGACTTTCTTTAGTAGACGGGCAGTGGGAAGTGGTGGGGAAAGATCCGAGATGACATGTAAGGGGTGAATCCTTCTGCCTGAGCTGGGCTGAGCTAATAGCTGAATACCTAGGTACTAGGTAAGGTATGCATGTTTGGTAGCTGTGCCATAGGTATGGTACGGCGCTAAAAATACCAACTTCGTACCACGGAGACAGAACGTCAGCCCAGTGTTATCTCAGCCACTTATCAGCTGCGATTGTGCAACAATACCGTCATAAGCTCGCCCCTCTTTTCCCCAAACACTTTTGCGCCAACGAACCTGATTCCTCCAACTCCACGACTCGTACATCCTTCACGTCCACATCAAACCGTGTTTCGCTCCTGGATGCGAGGGCCGCTCCCATCCCCACTCTACGACTATATTTCAGAAATGCGGCAGCCTTATGCTTGATACCCGCGCCTCACGTCCACGACTCTCACCTGCAAGGCAGACACTTGCATCTTCACGTATTTTTTACGTTGTTATATTTTAGCTTAGCAACCCCCCCCATTAACTTACCCAACTTACTTGACTTACTATCCTTCAATACTACTTGTCTCTCCTATGATCGATACTCGTCTCTTCGCCATCCAGTGACGTGACCTAACACGCTAGCGGCAACGTCTGCGTGCTCCCCTTCCCCCACCTTTCCCCCCTCAACTTCTCCCGTCTCTCCCGTCTCCCCCGTCTTAGCTGGCTGAGAAAACCAAGAAATTCAAAGAAAATTAAATCTCCAAAACTCCTCGCACAATGTCTATCGTTGACCAGAAGAGGAGAACCGGCCCCGCGGGGTCAGCCAGCACGATTAGAGCTAGCGGATCGGGAGACGACACGAGAAGAGGTAGCCGCCCTGAAGATGCCCCCGAGCCTGTAGGCCGCCATTCCTTCAGCAATGCTCCCGAAGTCGTCGTAACGGATGGTCGTAATAACCGACCTATACCAGATCTTCCCGAGTTAGGCGCTGAAGATGACGCCCCGCCAGCTTACAGCGAATTCCATGACCATTTTTTCCTACACCAGGCCGGCTTCGACGCCGGTGCTGCCATGACAGGTAATGAACTTCCTCCAGACGAACCGCAAGACCCCTCTTGCTAACCTACCAACTTTTCTAGACGATGGCCGAGTGAATATCAGCATCAACCAGACCGGTAGACAGCTTGCCGATATAATAGCGCCCGCTCTGCGCAACCAGCTGAGGGAAGACGCTAGAATCGCCAGCGAATCCCCTCTCCCACCCGCCTACATTCCACCCAGTCTTGGCGGTCAACCGGGTCAGAACCCTCCTCCTCGATTGAACGTAGTCATACAGATCGTGGGATCGCGAGGCGATGTCCAACCCTTCATTGCTCTAGGCCAGATTTTAAAGAACACGTACGGTCATCGTGTTCGCGTTGCTACCCATGGGACGTTCCAAAAGTTCGTCGAGGAAAATGGACTGGAGTTCTTCAATATCGGGGGTGATCCCGCCGAGCTCATGGCCTTCATGGTCAAGAATCCCGGACTGATGCCTGGCATGGATGCATTGAAGAACGGAGAGATAACCAGGCGAAGAAAGGGGATTGAGGAGATCATCATGGGCTGTTGGAGATCTTGCATAGAAACTGGCGACGGCCTCGGGCCGCCACCGCGCTTCGGGCGCAGAGAGAGAGAGAACGACGGCCCGCCCGCTACGCCGCCGGCGACGGGCGACTCACGTCACAAGCCGTTCGTTGCAGATGCTATCATTGCAAACCCGCCTAGTTTCGCCCATATACATGTGGCAGAAAAAATCGGAGTGCCGCTCCACTTGATGTTCACGTAAGTTTCCTTGGAGCTGCGAAATACGTCCGCCAGTTTGTCTAAATCTAACTGCTACAGGATGCCATGGTCCCCAACGCGAGCTTTCCCACAACCGCTTGCAAACATACAGTCTTCCAATACTGATCCAGTGACCACAAATTATGTCTCGTATGCCCTTGTTGATATGATGACATGGCAGGGGCTTGGGGATGTGATAAATCGCTTCCGATCGAAAATTCTCGATCTGGAGCCGCTCTCCTTGCTGTGGGCTCCTGCTGTGCTCACCCGCTTGCGCATCCCTTATACATACTGTTGGTAAGTCCAAGGAACGCCCTGTGCTTGGTATCACCCGAAGCTGATGGTGAACATAGGTCTCCGGCTCTCATTCCGAAACCTAACGACTGGGGTCAACATATAGATATTGCAGGATTTTATTTCCTCAACTTAGCGTCGTCGTATACTCCAGATCCTGAACTTGCCGCGTTCCTCGAGGCTGGGCCACCCCCAGTATACATAGGGTTCGGCTCTATCGTTGTCGACGATCCAAATAAGCTTACCAGAATGATCTTTGATGCTGTTGCAGAAACAGGTGTCCGTGCTCTTGTCTCAAAAGGCTGGGGCGGCTTAGGAGCAGATGCGGTGGGTATACCGGACGGGGTGTTCATGCTTGGAAACGTCCCCCACGATTGGTTATTCAACCACGTTTCCGCCGTATGCCACCATGGAGGTGCCGGAACTACGGCTGCAGGAATCCAGGCGGGCAAACCGACGATCGTGGTTCCATTCTTCGGAGATCAGCCATTCTGGGGCGCTATGGTTGCAAGGGCTGGTGCAGGACCGGTCCCGATACCATATAAGAACCTCACCGCGGCCCGGCTTGCAGAGGCTATCCGCACAGCAATCAAACCAGAGACACTAGAGCGAGCCAAAGAACTCGGGGAAAAGATACGCGAGGAGAAAGGAACAGATGTAGGAGGGCAAAGTTTCCACAAGCACCTAGATGTCGACAGTCTTCGCTGTTCGTTAGCTCCAAGTAGGGTTGCCGTCTGGCGTGTCAGACGAACCAAAACCCGTCTGAGTGCTTTGGCAGCAGCGACGTTAGTAGATTTGGGATACCTACAGTACTCGGACTTGAAATTGTGAGTCTACAAAGAGATTAGTTGATGGCTATTATTGACATCTAGAATTAGATTCCGCTCCAAGGAATACAGCACCGAGGATCATCCGACTGACCCTATCTCCGCTACCACTTCAGCGCTGTTGGGAGACATAGGCAGTATCACGATGTCTGTTGCTGATTTTCCCCGAGAAATCTTCAAGTCAGCAAAAAGCCCAAAGTCGAAATCAAACGAGAATCTTTCTACTGGAGGTTCAGGCCAGGCAACACCGAACGATGCTTCGAGTACATCGCTCGCGGTTGGGCGTACAGATTCGACACAGGCTCAAATTGACTCGGATGAAGTTAGCATACTCTCGAATCCGCTCAGTATGGGCACAACCGATAAAAGTGTTCCCAATTTTACACCATCAGTCTCTGCAACCTCAAGCCATAACAGACGCCAATCAGACCTGTCGTCTACTCAGCAATCTAACAAGTCTACCCCTGCGGCAGGCATTCCTCCTCCCGCTGCGGTAGATACCTCTCCTGGGAACATGAATCAGAACTTGGAGAGGGCACTTGGTGCTGGTAGAAGCATCAACAATATCGTGGCTACCGGTATGAAGAGCCCAATGAACTTTTGCTTAGGCCTCGCGCGAGGCTTCAGAAATGCACCCTCTCTGTACAATGATGACACCGTGCGCCCTGCTGAGAAGGTTACTAGTTTCAGCAGTGGCCTTAAGGTTGCGGGCAAGGAATTTGGGCTTGGTATGTATGACGGAATCACAGGGCTAATTACCCAACCCCTAAAGGGTGCAGAGAAGGAAGGTGGTGCAGGACTTTTGAAAGGGTTTGGTAAAGGCATCGGAGGGCTGATACTTAAGCCTGCGGGAGGTAAGATTTCCCCTATTATTTTAGTAAGGGGTGGATTCGCTAAATTTTGCAGCTGTTTGGTCTATCCCGGCTTACACCATGGCTGGCGTTCACGCTGAAATACGGTCATTATTTGCACAAAGTGCACACAAATACATTGTCGCATCGCGGATCTCCCAAGGCAACGAGGATCTTAAAGGTGCTCCGGCTGAAGAGCGCCATGATATCGAGACGCGATGGATGAACATTAAAGATAATAATAAGGGATTCTACGCCCTGAAACAGAAGGAAAAGGGAAAGTCGAGGGATGTATCGCCATCAGCGCCTCATCACGCGACGGTCTCTACCGAATTTCTAGCTGAGGAGCCTCCGAAAACTGGCTGGCTCCATACGAGGCACTTGTCTTATGATGAGCGAAAGAGGCTACAAGACCAAAAGAAGGAGTGGAAGCGGAAGTATACCCAGCCTGGCACAACCAACTCAATCGCTAGTGGAGACACTGTGGCAGCCTCTGGCACCGATGGTACCCATGAACAGGACGACGAGTTTGAACAAGCCATCCAAAAAGCAGTGCGTGAAACCTCTAGAGGTAACGCACTTGAAGACGCACGGGTCGAGCAAGCCATTAGATCAAGTGTAGGGGTTTTAAGAACACGGTCTACCACTACGAGTTCGCTAGGATCTTTATCCTCGAATGTCTCTGGTGGGCCCAATTCCGGGTACTTTTCTGGATACGTACCCGACGTCAAGCATGCACATCCTGACAAACCACGAAAAATGCCATTCTCGCCCGATGACCTCGAGGGTATCACGGATGAGGAATATCAGGCCTTGATCGAACAAGCTGTGCAGCTTAGCATAGCGGAACACCAGCAGGGAGCCATTCACATGTATGATCGTGAAGATGACGAGGACGATGAGGATTTCAAGCGGGCTCTGGAGCGGTCGCAGACGGAACCCACTACGACATTCGATGACGTAGATTACAAGAAGGCCATCGAAGCATCACATGCCGAACATGGAGGGCAGCTAGACGAAGAAGAAGAGCTTAGGCGTGCCATTGAAGAGTCCGAGCGAGCTCACAAGGAGGAATTGGCACGTGTCAACTCCCTCAAGAGCGAAGAAGACATAGTGTTGGAGTACGTCAAGAAGCAGAGCCTTGCTGAGGAAGAATACCGCAAGAAAACGGCAAAAGGTAAACAGGGTGATACAGGTGCCGATGAGGAAGAGGAATTAAGGCGAGCACTAGAAGAGAGCATGCAAACAGGTAATGCAGAGAGACAGGGAGGAGGTGGCGGACCGTCGCGTTTTTAGGAGTTGTCTGGATAGCTACATAGATGCGCACGATAGATACCCTTATTGTACATTGTCGAATTGAGCATTTGAATTCAATAATCTACCCACCGTCCGGGGCATATTACGACCAACCACACGGAATCTGTATTTCTTGGTAGCGACAGTGGTCATAAGAAAGCCAAGAAACATGCAGGTACATGAGTTAATCGATCTACGGGAATCAAGAACTCCGTAGGACATCTAGTATCAATTACTCTATCGACCTTACCCTACCAACAACCAGGCACGGACTCGATCACACGCCCCGGCTAGATGCTACGGCCATCAGCACTTGGCCCAGCGATCTGTTCTCAAACCTTAAAGGATCTACACGTCCTTTTCCATTCTGTCGGTGAAGTCGTTTTTGAATTCGATACCTACTTACTTACCTACTCCTGGCCCGTGCCAAAGAGCAGAGTTGCCAGAGATCTACAGGTGTTGTCTCACCCAGCCCCATTATCTTTCTTTTTCCTTTTTCTTCACTTCTTCTTCCCCTCCCTTTGATATTTGCCGTGACGATGATTCATCAAACCTTCGATGGCGTCATTGAAACACGTAGAGAGAGAAAAAATCGTTGGAAGAAAGCGCAAAGACGCCAACGGGAGGGTTGATGGTTAGGTGCAGTTCTCGGTAGTTGGATGTTTCGTCTACGTAGGTGGTGTTTTAGGTGTGTTTGTATGGTCATGACGATATATGGTACGTAGGTAGGTATGGAACTTGTACTTGGCGATGGTGTGACAAAGAAAGGGGGGTGAGGTAGGGTATATATAAGACGTCCTTGGTCCCTTCTGAATATGTGTATACTTTAGCTCGTAGTATCGTGCCTTGTCTCTCCTGACAATTCTACCTAAATCTCGTAGACTCAGACAAACAACACATTCTATTTATCAATATCGACTTCCATCAACCATCTCCAAAGAGATATTCAAGCCTTATTTGCGCATCAACCAATAACAAACCAAGACCTACAGCGAAGAAGAAAAAAATGTCCACCAACCACGACAACGAGGCCCCCTCCGGCGCCGACAACTCGTACGTCTCGCGCCCGGGGCACAAGGACGAGCAGATCCCCATCGTGTCGGATCAGGACCGCGTCGAGGACCCGGTCGACGCCGAGGCTGACAGCGACGAGCAGCTCGGTATGTTACTCTCATATCCTCTCCTCTCGCATCCCCGCAGAACCAAATACCCGATCCACCAAAAACCACGCGTCTAACCAAAAAAAATAAAAAATAAATAAATACTGATATCTATAGCCCGTGACGACCGCGACGCCATCGACGAGTCCAACATCGTCGGGGACCGCACGCGCGGCGCCGCCAAGCCCCAGGGCGGGTATCGCGAGCCGGGCGACGAGGAGGGGCTGCCGGTCGCGGATGGGACGAGCTCGGTTTAGGGGGGTTACGGATGGGGTTGTGCTTGGTGGAGAATAGATTTTTGCGTGGTGGACTTGGATTCGGAAACGAGGAGGGTTATTTTATCATCGTCAGTGAAAACAAATTAGTTGCTCGGATCCTTCAGATGGTGAAGTGGGTTGTTGTTTATGAAAATATGAAATGTGTTACATTTGGGATGATGATGTGTTACTACAGTTGTTCACGTCGCTCGAAGCTTTCAAATATGAAGATGTTGTAAACCAAATGTATCCCAGGCCCAATTACTTACTCATTGGGCAAATTCTGCAAGTCACCAGGCTGCGTATAGTTCTATATCACGCTGTTTTAGAAGCTTACGAGTCCACTGTTAATACTGTGTTCAACGCTTGCCTCCCGCCGTTTTCTAGCAAGTAAGCTCAGTCGAGTAGGTACAGATCACTTAACGAGTCGTAACCGTACAACAAAAATTCCGCTACGTCTCACTGAATTGATACAATGCTCAAGTAATTGGGGTGCGATTTGCCTCTATCTATGTATATGTATGCGGCACCCGACCGATATCGTACAGTTTCATACTCTACAGCCAGGTCGTTTCCGCCCAACCCCCCTTCTTAGCGACTTTTCACGATTAACATACCTACCCATCCGTTTATTATCCCGAGGCGCCGCCGCCAAGCAGGTGATAGGTCCGCTGCTGCTCCTCCGTCGTCTTGGACGGGCTGCGCACGAGCGCGTCGACGCCCTTGTTGTTCTTGGGGAAGGCGATGACGTCCCGGACGGACGGCACGTCGCACAGCACGGCGAGCAGCCGGTCGAACCCGAACGCGAACCCGGCGTGCGGCGGGCACCCGGCCCTCAGGGCCTCGAGCAGGTGCGCGAACTGGCCCACGCCCTCGTCCGTCATCTTGAGTATGTCCCGCATGACGTACTCCTGCACGTCGGCCACGTGGATACGCCGGCTGCCGCCGCCGACCTCGATCCCGTTGACGACCAGGTCGTAGTGGTCGCCCGTGGCCTTGAGCGGGTCCGTGGCGAGCAGGTCGAGGTCTCCGGCCGTCTTGGGGGCCGTGAAGGGGTGGTGCGTCGACGAGAACCCCGCCGCGCCTCCTTGGCCCGGGCCCTCCTCGTTCGGCGTGAAGAGCGGGAAGTCGTAGACCCAGAGGAACTGGAACTTGTCGTCTTTAGGCAGGAGACCGCTGGCGACGGCGCTGTCGTATACTAGCTTCCGAATCCTGCCGAGCTCCGTAGAACCGCCCCGGAACGGCTCGTTTTTCCGTGCCTGTATGATGATGATATCGCCATCCTCGCAACGGGGCCAGCATTTGTCCTCCATGCTGGCAAGCTTTTCTGCCCCTTCATGTCCTAAGGCAGACAACCCCTGCAGGGGTTTG
Source organism: Biscogniauxia marginata (assembly GCA_022695795.1). Classification (NCBI taxonomy): domain Eukaryota; kingdom Fungi; phylum Ascomycota; class Sordariomycetes; order Xylariales; family Xylariaceae; genus Biscogniauxia; species Biscogniauxia marginata. The sequence goes on from MU404190.1 coordinate 41,901, forward strand.
CTCGAGTCGAAAACGAACACGCCTGGAGAACTGTCGGGGCCCAATTTCTGTGGCGTCTTGGAGAGGGCCTCAAAGAACGTTTGGATAAACGATGAGTTTTCACTTACGAATCCTTGCAGTCGGAATTTGCAAGCCTCTACCAAGGGGTTCTCTAGGTTGGTGATCATCTTTACGAAATCCTGGGACACGAGAGAATCTACGGGGGTAATCTACAGATCTCCCTATTAGCGGTGAAGTCTTGGATCTTGAGGTAACTGGGACTTACATTTGACACACGAGGCGGCACAATACGTAGGTCGGGTTTATCAGTGCCGAAAATCGTCATCACATGATTATATGGCATCTTGGGGAATCGTAGCCCGATGGTCTGGTAGCGAGGTACGTTTTCAGGCATCATGTAACCGTCTCTCGCTCCTTCGGCCTTATAGTTAGGGATCTGCTTTACATCCTGGTACCCTCGCCAAACTGGATGCTGTACGTCATTGATGACGGAAGGAATATAGAGATAATGAAGCATGTGAAAGATTCGCTTGATGATCTGCTCAATAGTTCTCCTCACATCGGTCGCATCGGCAAAAGCCATCTCGAAATCAAGCTGTCTTTATATGAGTTAATTAGCTTGAAATGAGGCGAGGCGAGCATACCTGAGTGAATTCGGGCTGTCTGTCGGCACGATGGTCTTCATCGCGGAAACATTTGGCGAATTGGTAGTACTTAGTGATACCTGCCGCCATGAGGATCTGCTTGTACTGCTGAGGGCTCTGCGGCAAAGCGTACGCGTAACCTTTCTGTCTGCATGGCACTAGGAACTCGCGTGCTCCCTCGGGCGTAGACTTGAAGAGGATAGGGGTTTCGATTTCCATGAAGCCTCGGCTCTGTAGGGTCCTTCGCAATACCATGGCGAGAGCATTTCGAAAATGTAACCTATCCATTGTGAGGGGATCGAATCTTATCTGCAGGTGACGTTGGTGGGGTGGCCACACGGCGTCCTTGGAGACAATGATATCTTTAGGAAATGGGTTGAGACACCTGATAGACCGTAGTTTCAGATCCCATGATTTTTTCGTCCTCATTTCCGGATGTTCCTGAGAGGGAGAGGGCCTTTCTGTTTCTTGGAGAGTGCCTACCACGCACACCGGACTATACGCAGGGATAGCTTTTAAGGCTTGGTGAGCGCTATGCTGCAGCGAACCTTCTTCCCCCCAGCTTGACACGATCTGGATATCCGCCGTTTGAGAGTCTACGTGACAAAAGCTCAGCGCAGAGCCTTTGTCTCTTCGTTTCCCAAGAAAACCATGAACGACGACGTCTTGGCCAACATTCTTAGCATTGAAAGCACCTCCCGGAGTAGCCTTGTAGAATTTAACTAAATATGCCTCATCATCAGCATTACATTCTTAAAGACTGCGAGAAACACTAGTCTTACGTGATTGTCTGAATAGATCCCATCGTGGGCCAGAGCTAGAACTTGGTTGTGGATCAGTCTTGTCCTGCGTAGGCTCGTCCTGTTTAGGTTCTGCCAGTGTAGGCTCTGTTGGTGTGGGCTCTGCCGGTGTGGGCTCTGCCGGTGTGGGCTCTGCCGGTGTGGGCTCTGCAGGTGTAGGCTGCGCCTGTGTAGTCTCATCCTGCGCTGAAGCATCTTCATGAAGGCTTCTCCTAGGGAGATGCTGTACTGGTATAAGAGGCAGTTGCTTGCGTGCCAGAGCCAAAGGCCTCGGCAGCGGCCGCCCCCCAATGCCATTTATGCATCTTGGGGCGCCTCTTCGCAACAAATTTGCAATAACCCCCACCATGGACCTTTCATCCAGTGAGTGATGTAGGTATATGTTTTAAGGCTATTTAGCTCCAGCTTGGAGTTCGTCGAGAATATTCAAATTAGTACTGATTTTGGCAGTGGGCCCCACAGACAACCCACTGTAAGGTACCCCCCACCCAATTGAAGTTAGGTACCTAGGTACCTAAGCCGCGGTGGGCTTGGCGGATAATTGCAGCTCCGCTCCGGCGCAAAATTTCACATTTCATTAGTAGGAAACTGAAGCTCGGCCTCTCTTTTTCCTTTCTTCTCCATCCTTCCACTTCAAATAAAGGTGTGTTTTTCGAAACAGCACGAACATCCCGCCCAGACCCCAAGTCATGCCGCTAACCCTTTCGCCTCTGTAGATGATGACAGCCGCGTGTATATTATGATGTGTTCCGCCCCTCGGTGCTTCAGAACTCTCCTCCTTCGGGGGGCTTAAGCGGTTCTGTCGTGCCGGAGGGCAGGAATCATGAAATAAGCGTTCGACACACCTCGACCTTGTTTTACATCGGACGCCATCGGGCAACTCTGATGAATATTTGGAGCTCGGAAGGCTTCCCCAAACTCCCCCTCCTGCCACACTACCTCCCCTGCGACAGGTCTCATCTTGAACGTTTCGATATGAACTTTTCTCCCCAGCAAACATTCCTCCCAGCCCTACATGTAGCGGTATCATTTATCGTGACAGCCACCGGCACCCACTAGCCGGGTTGGGAACATACCTATGCAAGGCTTCAAGCGTTGCCTATAGTTCATTTTTACTTTTGCATATACTCTCTATAGCGTTTGATTTGCATGTGATTATCTTCATGAGAAGTAGATAGGGTCTTCGTTTAGTATTTTGTTTATTTTGTTTATCTACCTAGGTATTTATTTATTTAGATGCTACTGTGTATTTAGCTACTCGGGCTATCGGTATATACTGAGGCACTGACCACTCACCAGTACGTACGTATGACCTCATCTGCTCGGTGAGATGCAATTGTATCGCTTGATATGTATACATACTAGGTGAATACCTACCTACTTTACGCATATATGTACACTCGTACATACTGTGATTTGTCAGTGCCTGAACTGCATGTCAATAAAACGCTACCTTATCTACATTCGGTTCCAATTGAACGTCGTACATGCGTAGACTAAGGCACATTACATATGAGGTACCTACATATGACCCCATCGAGGGTTCGTCCATGGTCCTGGAAAGGTGCAATTGTGATTGGCTCTGGAAACCTGCCCCATCGGGCCTAGCCTGCGTAATTGGCGGTACCTGCCGACCTTACCTATCTACACGAGTTTACATGTACTACTCGGTGCTAGCTGGAAGGAATAAGTAGCCGTAGCACCGGCCTTTTGGAGCCTGACGCCGCCGACCTCCCGCCAGACCGATTTCCCCAAAGCTTTCGTCGTTGCCCGTGCTAGAAGCTACAAGACGAAGCGACAACAACATCATCGCCGGGAGCAGACGATCGAGACCCGCAATCAATAGCATAGCTGTATCATTAGTATATACGGATCAGACGGCCTGGACCAAGACCAACACATACATACGATACCCACCCGCGCTATGGAATTGTTATGAACCCCCGATCCTTGTCCGCTGAACGAAATCACTGGTTGACCCATTCACTCACTCCTGTCGCTCTGCTGCGAAATTGCCCGGCTTGACGTCGCACTCCGTCCGTGATTGTTGGCCTTTGTCCGACATTGGCAAACCATCTTCTCTCTACCGACCCGACACTCCGCCAGCAGCAACACTCCCCCCCTTCTTCCTCCCACATAAGCCTCCGTAATACCCGCACCCGCGCCCGCAAGTCGCAAGGTAGAGATAAAACTCGCCTTCTTGGCTGTCGCCAAAGCCCCCGACCATGTCGAGCTCTTTCGAGAAGTCCGTCAAGGGCGCAACCAAGATCAAGGTCGGTCAGCCCAGCTCAGCCTGCGGCGTGCCCATGGCCAGATCGCTAACCGACTAAATCCCACGCAGGCCGCTCCCCCGAAGACGAAGTACATCGAACATATCCTCATAGCCACACATGCCGGCGAGGCAGGTGTCGGCGAGGTCTTCCGAGCCTTGCAGAACCGGCTGCGGGATTCGACATGGACCGTCGTCTTCAAGAGCTTGATAACAGTCCACCTGATGATCAGGGAGGGCGCCCCCGATGCTACCTTGGGTTACCTTGCGATGCACCGGAATATGCTGGCTATCAGCACCTTCACCGATGGTGGGTGGCCCTAAATACATTATCACAGCCCGACCAGGTCCAGATGGGCCTGGACTGCTGGACGAGCCTCTGCTGACCGGGAGCGCACGCAGCCCAGATACAGGGTCGAAACATACGGCATTACGCCGCCTACCTCGCCGAACGAGTGCGCGCATTTAGGGACACTAAGATAGACTGGGTCCGCGCGAAAGAGACGCGTCTAGAGAAGCTGTCGGTTGATAAGGGGTTACTGCGGGAGACCGAGGTCGTCCAGCACCAACTGACTGCCCTACTGAAATGCGACGTAGGTGCCGTCGATGAATTCGACTACTTTGCGGCCGAGGAGACTAACCGTGCACAGGTTTTAGAGGACCCGGAAAACGAGATCACGATCACCGTCTTTAGGTTGCTGGTGTTGGACCTGCTATGTCTATTCCAGGTTCTGAACCAAGCCATGATCAACATCCTGGGTAGGTCAAGGTCATTAGGATAACTGCGGAACTCTCCGAGGCTGATGGCAAAAAAGGTCACTTCTTTGAAATGTCGAAACCCGATGCGGAGAGGGCTATGGATATCTACCGCAACTTTACCAGACAGACGGATTACGTGGTGCAATACCTCGCGGTGGCGCGTCAGTGGGAACCTCATACGAGAGTCGAAGTTCCCAAGTTGAAGCACGCCCCCGTCAACCTCCGCCGACAACTTGAGGATTATCTAAAAGACCCGGATTTCGAGATACACCGGAGACAGTACTTGGCGGAGCTCGAGGCTAAAAAGAAGGGTTCCGGCATATCTAAAGGGGACAAGGTTTCCGTCGAAGCGAAGGCTCAAGCCGCGAAGCTATTTGGCGATACGAATGGCTCGTCTGAGCCAAGTTCGAAAGCGCCCCAACCGACCAAGGGCCCGGACCCGGACCTCATTGACTTCTTCGATTCGATAGAGCAGAATCAAACCACCATGGCTACCCAGCCGGACCTGCAACAGAACCCGCTGCCTCAGATGGGACCGATGAACACGGGGAATCCTTGGCCCCAAAACGGATCCTTTGGCATGCAACAAACCGGCCAGTTCCAAGGAAACGGGTTCGCTCCGCAGCCTACCGGGTTCCAGGGCAACAGTCCCTTCCAACAACAAAATGTCGGGGCCTATCCGCAACAGCAGCAGGTACCGGGCCAAGTACCGGGTCAGGTACAACCCAACTTCACCGGCGCAGGCTTTGGCGGATACACACCCCAGCAGAGCTTCTCGCCAGGTGGCTTGTCCTCCATACCACAAAACTCGGTCGCGTCGTTCCAGACCGGTACCTTGGCCCCTCCCATGCAGACCGGCCTACAACCGGGCCAGCAAACCACTAACCCTTTCAGAGCATCTATGCTGATGGCCAACCAGACAGGCATGGCCAATCCAACTTCATTCGCTACACCGAACAACCCTCAAACTAGTCTTCAGCGACAATCAACCAATCCCTTCGCCCGCTCATCACCCCAAGCCGTAACACCCTTCTCAGCTCCGTCAAACTCGCCCTTCCAGTCGCAGGCTCCTAACCAGACTCCGGCGCCGCTACAAGCAATGGCGACAGGCACAAACCCGTTTGCCAAGAATTTTGCTGCCTCGCAGAACCAAGCACAGCGACCACAGACGAGCGGCGGTATTATGCCCCAGCCGACGGGAAGTACAAATCCGTTTAGACAGGGCGCCTTCGTCAATCATCAAACGGGCTTGGGCTGGCAAAACAACCAGCAACCGATAGGCGGAGGCCTAGATCAACTAGGAACGACTCCAGTGTTCCCTCGACCTGCCGCCCAAACACCCTGGCAACAATAATCTTGAGAAAAGGAGATGGTTTTAACTCAGCAAGAATCTCTTGGCCGTATTGGGTGGGAAGTTGAAAAGGCTTGAAATACCCCCATATCAGAAGGCTCGGTTTGCGTCCTCGGGCATTTGGCACGCATAGAGCGAGGCGTTTTACTTTGGACTCGGGGATTCTTCTCTTGGTTTTTGCTCTCTTCGCCTTTGCCTTTTTGCGTAATCGCCCTCTGAAGTACACGCGTGGATGCTATTAGACGGGATCAGGGCCACACGAGTTACGGTGAGGCGACAATCCACATGAACAAGATTCACATAAGGGGAAATAAAAAAACAACACTGTTTTTTTTTTAATTTTACCAGAGCTCTTCTCCTTCGGTCTTCTAATTTTTTTTCTCGCTATAAAGAAATGAACAAGGGAGACGAGGCTTGATTCGAAGGCGCTACGGTGTGATCGGTGTTAGGCGGGATATATCTCTGATTTTTATTTCCAAGAAAAAAAAAAGCAAGAGAAAACCGAAATCAAATCTAATGGTCTTGATTACTTGGGATCGATTGTCGCCATCACTACTGCTCCTCTGCGCTTCTCGAACGATTCCCAATTCCCCGTCAACTACTCACGATCCAACGATGGGAAAACATGCCTCTGCCTACCCAGCTGGGTACGAGTACGGCGGGGATATACGGGGGGTAGTAAGAGGGAGAGGGAGAGAGATAGAAGGAGGAGAGCGGGAGGGGGAGGGGGGTAGAGGTAGAAAGAAAGAGTGAAAGTGAGTTTACGTTAGGTCTAATTACAAACTCAGGTATTACTGTAAAGGAAAGTTGTATTGTAGTTTTTTTTCCTTCTTCTTCTTCTTTCTCTCTATTGTACATACACAGTAAATCCAGTATAGGGGGGGAGAGGGGGAGTGGTTTTTATTGTTTTGTATGATTAAAAGGAAGAAGAGAAGAGAAGAGAAGAGAAGAGGAGGAAAGGGGGGAGGGGAGGAAGGAGGAGGGAGAACAGGAGACGAAGAAGTCCGTGGGCAGTTTTTTTTTTGCAATAAAGACACAAGCGAGTCAAGAAAGTGTAATATCCTACCTACCCTAACTAAGTCTTCTTGCCTACCTACCTAGCTACCTAGGTATTAAGGCGATAAAAAAAAGCGAAAGAAGAGAGAATAAGAACAAGAAAAAAAAAAGAGAAAAAAAAAAGTTGGCAAGGCATGCTCCGGTACCCGGGGTTTCAATGGCCTAGTCGGTGGTGGTGTCTGACGACTAGACCATTGAGGCGGACTTTCCTTCTACTCATCCCCCCAGACCCGTGGATTGCTATCGTCCACTTGCTCAACTCGTGGTAGAAGTGCCCTCAATTTAGATATATAAGTCCTTTGTTTGCCCCCCCCCTCCCCTTTTTTTTCACCTCCCTCACTACATAACCTTAGGTACCTAGGTATGTACCCTACCCCCCTTATCTGGATTGCCTACTTACATACATACCTTGTGCGTGACGAGATTATGTAGATAGGATACTTTTCTAGACGTTAGGTACATAAGGTAGATACGGGAGAGGGTATTCGTATATGTATGTGAAAGCTCTGAAGGCGGTCTTGGATATACCTACGTACTTATATATGTCCACTTACAGCCAAATGCTAATCTCGACACATACATAGTATCAGTATTTTAACTCGAGTACATATGAATGAATATCTGGCCAGTTAATTTTTATTTATTCCGTTCCTTTTACTTTCTCTTGGTGTTCCCCTTTTTACCCATACGCCTCCCCCCTACCTATGTTCCGGGGGGGGTAGGAGGTGGTTTTCTATAGATTCTCTATTTTGGCTTCTCTAAAAAAATTTTTCGGGGAAAAAAAAGAAGCAATAACACCAAAATCCCGATGTTCCCGTATCTTGCCGTGCCTTGACTTACTTGCCTGTATTAAAAAAGGGATAAGAAAAAGAAAAAAAAAAGGAAGAAAAATACAGGAATCCGACGCCGTCGCTATGCCGTACATGTAGAAAACGAGGACAACTTTTAAAAATAAAAATAAAAATTAGAAGCGAAAGAAATTCGACACCCCTCTCTTTCTATCCCTCTTCTCCGATTTAATATTTTATTTCTCTTTTGTTTTCTCTTCTTCTCCATCAATCAATCAACCAACCAACCAACCGAACTAAAAAACATCATCCACATCCATCCTCCCGCCGGTGCCGTTACTAACCCCCCTCCGGTTAGTATTAGTAGTAGCGGCGGCGGCGGCGGACTTCTCGTCGGCGACGACGACGCTGAGGCCGGCGAAGGCCTCGAACATGGCGCGGGCGGCGTACTCGTGGACGCTGTAGCCGGGGACGCGGTGGTCGTCGCGGGCGCGCGCGCCGTCGAGCCAGGGATTGTCGTAGCGGTCGCCGAGGCGGTAGCGCGCGGGCTCGAGCGACATGCCTGCGAAGGGATCGTACGGGCCCGCGTCTCCGTCGTCGTCGTCGCCGCCGGGGCGCTTCTTGGCGCGGAGGCCGCGGATCGAGAGCATGTTGTTGTTATTATTGTTTTTGTTATTCGGATCCGCGGTAGAGGAGGAAGAAGAAGAAGAGGAGGAGATGTTGTTGGTATTGGTGTTGTTGGCGTTGTTGGTGTTAGTGTTGGGGGTGTGGTTGTCGTTGAGGTTGAGCAGGTTCGAGAAGTGCGTGCTCGAGATCTCGGCGACGCGCGCGCGCTTCCGCGCCACGATGCGCGCCTGGATCTCGGCCGCGGACCCGGGCTCGCCGCGCGCCAGCGCCTCCATCACCTCGGCGTTGATGGTGGCCTCCTCGGCGCGGGCGCGGTCCTCCTCGCGGCGCTCCTCGAGGCGGCGGCGGCGCTGGGCCTCGGCCTCGGCGGCGTCGCGCTTCTGGCGCGACAGCTCGGCCTCGCGACCGCGGCGGCGGTTGCGCTCGATCTCGTCCTTGAAGTGCTGCTCGCGCGCCAGCAGCTTGGCCTCGGCGCCGGCGCGCTCGTCGTCGCCGCCGTAGATCAGGTCGAAGGTCAGGTCCTCGACGTCCTGCAGGTAGTTGTTGTAGTCGCGCAGGGTCTCGAAGTCGTCCTCGACGTTGTTGAAGGCGGCCTGCACGCGGCGGCGGATGTCGACCTCGCGCTCGACGGCCAGGTCGCCGAAGAAGGCGGACCGGAAGCCGCGCTGGCGCAGGGTCTTGGTGCAGCTCGGGTAGGGGCACTGGGCCGGGCCGGACTTGAAGATGTTGGTGACGCAGTTGCTGCACATGGGGTGGTAGCACTCGGGGTTGATCAGGAACTCCATGTCGGTGTTCAGGTAGCGCACGCGCTTGCACACGGGGCAGAGGTCGGACGGCAGCGCGGTCGAGGGCGCCGAGCTCGGCTTCACCACCGACGTGGTGTGATTGGGCTTGCGAGACATGTTGCCGTAGAGGACGCCGCGATGTATGTGGCTATTATCTGGAAGAGAATTGGAGGCAACGAGTGTGGTGACCCATTTGGTGATTGGAAGAGACGGAGGCTCGAGAGCGGCGAATCCGGCGTTGTAATATGTAGGTTTTGTATAGGAGATGGGTATTAGATATTGGATGAGGTTGGTTAGCCTAATGCTTGAGCTCTTATGGAGACAGGGTGTGGATTACCTAAGTTGCAGTTGCAGCGAGGCTCGTGGAGGTGGTTGGGTACTTGCTTTTGATTGGCCAAGAGCTACAATGGGGCTTTGGTCCCGCTAAAAATAAATGCCCCTCCTCGAAGCCCCTCCCCCAGCCGAATTTATTCTGTCAGCCTTCTCGACATTTCCATCACCACATCTACACAAACAGACCAACAGACTGCGTAACAATGGCTGACAACGGTAAGCCAGGCACTTATTATTTACGAGAATCTCTAAACATACAGGATCTCTATATACAAAATACCTATTACATATGTCTTACTACCTACAAGCTCAGCCCCGCCATCCGTGCTTCACTACTCGTATGTCTATCTAACCGCCTCCCTTCCGTCGTGTAACAGATCCCACTCCCGAGCAAGAGGCAGCCGCCCGAGCCCAAGAAGCTGCCGAGCAGGCCTCCCTGCCATACAAATGGACCCAGACCATCGGCGACCTCGACGTCAGCATACCCTCCGTGCCCGGTAATCTCAAGGCCCGCGACCTGGTCGTCGAATTAAAGAAGCAGAAGCTCAAGGCCGGTATCAAGGGACAGGAGCCCTTCATTGACGTAAGCAGCAATACCTTCCCTCGCGATACGGTCCATCTTCACTATAAGAAGAAATATACCCCATCAACATATCTTCCCATATCTCCACGCGGACGATCCTCACCAAGTCTAACATGAACACAAACCAAAACAGGGCGACCTCCCGCACGCCATCTCCACCGAGGAGTCCACCTGGACGCTGACGATGGCGCCCGACGGCACCAAGACGATCGAGATCCATCTCGACAAGATCAACAAGATGGAGTGGTGGGCCCACGTCGTCACCACGGCGCCACGCATCGACGTGACCAAGATCCAGCCCGAGAACAGCAAGCTGTCCGACCTCGACGGCGAGACCCGCGGGATGGTCGAGAAGATGATGTACGACCAGCGCCAGAAGGAGATGGGCCTGCCCACCTCCGACGACCAGAAGAAGGCCGACCTGCTCAAGAAGTTCCAAGACCAGCACCCCGAGCTCGACTTCAGCAACGCCAAGGTGAACTAAGGCTTTGGCTTGCATATCGATGGGAGCACTACCGACACAAGGGGGTTCAGGGAGACGAAAAAAGTCGACGTGGTACGAGGCGGATGAGATTGCGGTCAGAGCGTGTACGTATCATCGTCATGATGCGTTTGCGATGTACGAATTCACGACTGAATGCAAAGAGAGAAAAAAAAGAAAGGCGTTCGGAAAGAGCATAACTAATCTGTATATGAGCCGAGCGCGTTGTGGGAGCTATAGGCTAAAAATTGTCTTATGTTATTGACTAACTAATGTACATGGTCGTACAAGATTGAAGAAAGAAAAAAAGGGGCAAGCTCGTGAGCGAAAAGATGAAAGGGGGGAGAGAGCATATAGCTCTAGAGAAAAAAATGTCAAGGGTGAAACGAATCGCCAGTACCACGGGGAGACGGTAAGTCATAAGGTATAGGCGTCAGAGAGCCCTTGTTTTTGGATATTTGATCTTGGAATCGCGAGTAATGTCAAGGCAGATTGTATGAGCCGCAATGCATCAATTGTCAGATAATAAGCGTTCCGTTCAGCTAAGACGTTAGGTCCGTCTCGAACTGGGAAAAAAGACAACCCCCCGTCACAGGTAAGACAGGTGATGAAGTAAAGGGTAGAATAAATAGATAAAAAAAAAGAAACAAGTTTTCACCTACGGTAGCATCAAGCTACTTCGACTCACCTCTTTTTTTTCTGTGTATTTGGGGCGCGTCGTTATTCCTAGCGGATGGAATGAAGCACAGATGTTCAACCCAAATAAATATCGAGAAGATTTATACCCCCGTCGCCTGTTCTATCGGGAAAATAAATTCGTCAGGGACTCACTCCAGGACTTGCCTCGCCGATGGGACACCGGTAAGTTACCGCGGAGCAGGAAAATCTAAGCACCAGCAACAAAATCCGAGATACGTATTTGGGCGAGCGCTTCCAACTAGTGGTCTTTTTTTTTTCCGCTTAGGAGAAACCAAGAAGAGAAAAAACGGGCCAACAAACTTTCATCAGCTTTGTTGGGGGGGAGCTACTTTCTTTCCTACGATCCGGCCAGCCTCGCGGCCTTGAACCGGCTGACCCGCCTCGGCCCGCCCTCCTCCTCGTCCAGGGGCTGGATGGGGTTCTCGTCCTCCTTCATGAAGCCGCCCTGGCGGTGGACGAGCCGGTTGCGCATCCGGTGGTACTCCTCCGCGACCTGCTGCTGCAGGAGGTTGGCGTCGAGCTCGTCGGGCTCGCGCGCCCCGCCAGCCGACGACGACGACGGCCCGCGCTCGACCACCGACGCCGCCAGCGTGCGGCCCGCGGGGCCCGACGGCGCGTACCGCGTCGGGTCGACCGGCTTCTCCGGCGCCGGGGGAGGCACCTTGGCGGTAGTTGTCGCCCGGCCCGTGCGGAATCGCGATGGTCTCTTCGAAGGGGGGGCGCTCGCGGCCGGTTTGGCCGTGCCGCTCGCCATCCGCTCCATGACGTCAGATACGGGGTTGATGTCCGGCTGTTTCGGCGGCTTTGCTGCTGGGGCGATAGCAGAATGGGCTTCGGCAACATCGAGAGTCTCAGCGAATCGGACGCTTTTCTTCGCGTCTGATGCTGCTGTCGAGTTCTCTGTTACGCTGCCGGAGGCGGGCTGGTTGTTGATACTGTCCTGAGAAACAGCTAGCTTCTCATGCTTAACAACAATGCGACCGATACCATCACCAGTCTCATCGTCGTCATCATCCTTCTCCGCTTCGCCATTTCCGTTTGACTTAGCTTCGTCGAAACTATGTTTGCTCAGTCGCTCCTTGAGCTCGAGCATCTGCAATTTCCAGTCGTCGTCCACGACTCCGGACGTAGATCTACCCCACTGATCCTCATCGTCGTCATCGTCGGCATCGTCATAATCATCGGAATCAAAGTCGCCATCGGTAGAACCCTCTTCTAACTGCAACTCGGCGACGATGGGTGCCATCTCAAACTCCATCGTCTCTTTGTTGTAGCGGATCATGTCTTCTCGCAGCGATGCCTCTTCCGGTGACTCGTCTGCGGGCAGGACCGGGTCGGAAATAATGCTCTGCTGCTCCTTAGCTTTGCGGAGAATTTCTTCCAGTTTCGAGGCGGTCTCGGATGGCTTCTCTTCCTCGGCAGGTTTGGTATCTTCGCTAAAGGTTACGCCCTTTTTCTTGGGTGCCGCCTTTGCCTTCGTTGGCTCTTCAGCAGGTTTTGCTTCTGGCTGTGTGGTTTGTTCGCTTTCGACACCGTTGGACGGTACCTGCTCTGTATCTTGAGATATGTCACTTGGTACTTCGGACACGGGCTTAGAAGCGCCAGATGGAAGGTCCTTAATTCCAGCTTTCTTGAGTGCCTCTAGAAGTTGCGGCTGGCTATCTCCTGGTCTTCGTAGGTTATACGATATTACATTGTCGTCTTCGTCCAGCTCTTCCATAATCTCGGTAATAGGTAGGCCGTCTTCATCAGTCGCGTCGGGATTACTGACAACCCGAGCGGTAGCAAGCCTGTTCTCGGCTACTTCAAGCTGCTTTGTCAGGGTATCGATGTTCCTCGTCACATAATCTAGGCGATTCGTGAGGGTGCTAATGATCTTTTCGGGTTTTCTCGAGTCGCCAGGCCTAAATATGTCGATGAGCTCCTTCTCGTTCACCAATTCGCCTTCGTATTCCTGTCGCACTCTGGTCAGGTCGCTCCGACTGGGCGAGGGCGGAAGCGCTTTGACGTCTGCTTTCAGTGTCTCGTACTCTTCCTTCCACTGTCGCCATTCGTCCAAAGCGATGATAAGGTTGTCGACATGTTCCTCCAGTTTTTGACGATGCCTTTCCAGGTCAAGAAAGCTGTCTTTAACCGTGGCCATACTGCAGAATAGTGATGTTATTTGGGTTGTAGACAATTGGTTGAATAATTTTTGGAAGTTGGAGGATCGAGTTGTAAAAAATTAAATGGGTCCTTTTGCTAACATCTGTAAAAGTGGGTCTCTGACTGACTTCGTTTTGCTGCATATGCGATTATACATAGATATCGTCTGTATACCTCATTTATATACTCGTCATCAGGCTTTTCGTTGGAGTATTTTGGAATGCCAGGAGATTACTAGGTGTCTAGATAGGATTAAATTAAATTCAGCGTAGCTTTAAATATTGCTGCTCTTTATCTCTCCCTGCGGCCGGACTTAATATCTATCCAGTCGAAGGTACAGGCTTCATCGCCGAAAATCCATTCTCTAGGAAGAACATGAAAGCGTAAGGATTATAGTTCTTACGCAAGGCAGAGCTTCTAGATTTCCTAGAGCTAGCCATCATCAGATCACCCACTTATGAGGACCCTGGTTCCACAATCACAGCCAAGTTGGCTCCTTGGACGAGTACCGGCCAATTGGTTATGGGCTTGCGGTCGGAAGGCGACCTAAATGATCTGAATGCAATAACAAACTGGTGTCGAGACTGACAGATGGGTTTCTACCATAATAATAATGAGAAGGAAGCCAGTAAGAAGGGCAGCTCCAGTGAGTTGATTGCATTCCTAGCGCGAGTAGCCGATGATGTCGAAATATCGGATGAACCGCGAAGCGTCTCATTCCTAGCCCACGAAATAGGTAAGAAGCTTTTCAGCTTCATGCTCAAGCCAGACGATGATCCAGGTATTTCGGTGACTTTGGCAAAAATCGGATTGGACTCTCTCATAGCGATTAGAGCTACGCCGCCGGTGGAAACAAGTGTTGGGACTACAAACCAGTGTACTCGAAATCATGGCTGCTGGGAACGTTGGAGGCTCTGGGGAGTATTTCTGGTAGGAGCTTGAGAGAAAAGCTTGCTAGGAATAATGTACTTGAATGGATAGCCTGATGAATTAAAAGCTCTACCTCGGGCCTCTTCGAACTTCAAGGGGTAAAGATATCGATATCGTACAAAACGAAACCGAGTCTCTGCAGCTGAAATCCGTGACCTTCAAACCTCTATAGCCCTTCTGAGTAACCAGCATAACTCATTCAAGTTGCTTTTACAGCTTATTCAGCCGTATAAACTCTCCATTCGTCGTCTGCATTCCCAGATTCGAGGCTGGAACCTTCGAAATCGCAACGGCAAGCCCCCCCCCGATGTTCATAGTATTGCTTGAGTAATGCAACAGCAAAAAAAGAAGGGGACGAGCTATTGAGCACCTGAGAACTACCTAGATTGCTTTTCTAAATTGCTCCTAATGATCCTTTAATATATCTATCTAGAAAGTGTCATCTGAATGAAAAACCAAAGATTTTTAGCCGCTGAATGCGCCTTGAAAATAAATTTTAAGCCCAGCAGAATCATGCCATCATCACCAGGTGCTTCAGTCCATTCATTCTAACCAATAAAGAATAAATCCACATATGCACATAAAAAGGGGGGGGGAGGGCGTGGAAGGGAAGAGAGAGATAACCCGGCCAGCTAGGATACGCTACCACATCAACCCAATCGATGTATTGATAGTAGATATTCCTCCATTTCTAGCGCACAGAATAGTCCCCGAGGCAGTGATGTGCAGCAGGCCTAGGCTTTGCACTGGTAGCCAGTCCCGCGGGATGAAGAAGTGCCGCTTCACGCCATCACCCCGAGTCGATCTCAGATTCCACGAGCAGACCCAAAAGGTCCGATCTAGAAAGACGAGGACTCCGTTGCTCAGTATGTTGAGAGGCATCTCTATCGTCTCTTCAACTTGCTGCGGTATAGATATCGGGTTTAGCTCGCCTGTCTCGACTCCTTCCCCGACGTTGATAGCTGCACCGTCGAAGATCACAAACCGTGGTCGGAGGGGACGAGAGCGCGTCTGGCGTGATATCTTGACGATGGCGTACGCATGGAAGAATGTCTTGTATACTCTTTCCACTTCTTCGACGACGGGAGAAGCGTTGAATGTGGCGCTGCTTGGCTTCCCCGCTGAATTATTGGTTTCATAAGTAATAGCGTGCTGATTCTTTTTAAGGGGCACTGGCTCTCCCCAATACCAAGTTGAGATCTTTTCTAAGTCTATTTGGCTGTGGACGGATACGCCCGAAGGTGTGACTGATAAAAGGTAATCAGGGGATTGCGGATGCACCATCCATTTCGGAGAATGCAAGGGGGTGTCGTTCGTGTATATTGTCTCCAATTTCGATGGCTCGAGCGACCATATCTGAGAACAGAGCTGTGATGCCACGAGAATCGACTTATTTCCCGAGAAAAAAATCAACTGAGTGATGCCTCCTTGACCAAGTTTCGGTTTAAATCTCTCGACCCGACGTGGCTTCCAGCTATCTCCCAAATGGTCGACCTGAACAAGGGTCAGCCTGCCGCTTATCTCAGCATAGCAGAAATGGCTGCCATCATCACTCCATGCAACATGTTCGATGCTCAACCTGTTCGCAACTTGGTCGACGGGAATCTTTTCGGACGTGGTGAAGTCAATAAGCTCAACGGCACCATCATCATCACCCAAGCAGGCAAGAGATCCATTCGGCTTGGGAGACATTAGCATAATTCGAACGGCATTATCAGTGAATGACTCGAATGCTAAATGATGATTTTCCAAGCTTTTATCCGTTGCCAGGCTATCAAGGGTATCATCTATCGTAGAGAGTCGCATGAGGGCGTTTGGTTCCCAGACTGTACAATAAGCACCTCGGATATCGCAGAATCTTCTCCCGTCATGGCTGAAACAGAACGCACTGATGATATCTTCAGAAGAAAGTTGATATATTAAGATTGAGCTCTGATAGTCAAAGATCTTGACGGTACCTTGTACGCCACGAACGGCATACACTAGACCATCAGGACTGCAAAGGATATCGGATGACATCTGACCTAGGTCGGGGGGTCGCTCTTGTATTGTATCATCAACCAAGTTTACCTTGAAGATACAACCATCTAAGAATATCCCCAATAATTCGTCTCCGCTGGGATGCCAGGATACCTTCGAAACAAATGGCAGAGGTGCGGACACTTGGCCGGGTTTTTGACGTCGCCATACGCGTTTTAGTATCGTAGGGGGGTCTATAGACCAGATATCCAATGGAAAGCTTCGGTAAGTAGCAGCAATTCGAGAACCATCTGGACTAATGGACAATATTGTAGGCGAGTTTAGGTACGTCCCTTCCCGGGACTCAACGTCATTTAGCAGCGTCGCATCGATGATGGCCCACGACTTTTCCTCCGCTGTAAGATCGACCTTCAAGACACAGCGACGTTCCGCCCCCATTATCAGTCCAGAATCGTCATTAATGAATTGCAGGCACATAGACCGTGTATCTTCGTAGTTGGGAATTATGTGTACAAGTTCACCCGTCTGGGGTATCCACACCTTTGTAGTGCGGAATCCATAGGTGGCGAGACGGTCTCCGTTTACACTGAAACAGACTGATGATACGTGCTCCCCATGATCCAAGGCTCCGACTTGATGAAAAGTGGTGCAGTCCCAGATAACTGTTGTGCCAACCGAGTTGACAACTACGAGATAACGACCAGAACAGCAGATCAAATCGGCAACGTTCTCACTGCCAACTGAGACGCGGGCGAGACAATCATCCCATACATCGGATCGGCCGTGGATCTCAAGAGGTACAGAGGATATTTGTCCGAAATTCCTGTGGATAGCCGAGCTTGTTGGACAGAATGAAGCGATACATGTGTAGATTGAGGCCGGATCTTGGGATAAACAACTCCCGAACTTGCCTAGAAGCTTCAGGAGATCGCGGGACCAACCTTCAAGCGACTGGAGCTCGTCAAATCTACGTATCGACGGTCCGCGAGCAGAGTATATTTTCTGCTTTCTCCGCATAAAGGAGTACAGCGACTCAGATGCCTCAATGAGGACCCTGAGCTGATCGAGAGAAGCCAAAACATATATCCAAGTCAGTACGGAAGTGTGGGAGAGGAACGTTGCCAGGAGTTCCAACTGAAAGTCCATGTCTTCGACTTCCGCGGCTGCAAGATGGTACGCCCAAGACGTTGCTCGATACGAGAAGGACTTCGCTGGTATTTTCTGGAGTTTGGAGCGAAGCCCTTTATCCATGAAAGAAGTAATGCATTGCCTAAATAGATCCGCATGCGCTTCGGCGGCGTTCAGCGAGAACGGGAGACCGGAAGTTGTCGAGAGATATTCACGGGCAGTTTGGTGAATCAAGCCGATCCGTTCATTTCCTTCGACCACGATGAACTGACCGCATAGCTGATTCGCTGTGTGAGAAATATTCAACAGGCGACCGAATTCGGGCTCCAAAATGTCCGAAAGCTCCTCTACGGTCAATGGCCGGCGTGCATGGATTGCCCATGTCAGGAGCGTACGCGAAAGATTCCTATCCGATTCCCTTCGAATTTGCGAAATAGTCTTTTCCATCCGCCTGTATATACCGTCCATTCCTGGTGGTAACTCAGAAAGCCGATGCCTGACATCATCTTCAGTATGACAGTCTTTGACCTCCTGTAACATGAGATGAACCCAGAGGAAATTTCCCTGTGCTCCCTGGAGGATTTTTTCCATGATCTCAGATGTTATTTCATCGCTCCAACTGCAATACTTTAACTCGTCTTCAACGTAAATACGAATGTCCGTGCTGCCATGATCGATACACAGTGCTGAATAACAAGATATCTTAGGACCGATTCGCTCAAAAGCAGAGGATAGGTCCCGGCTCCATCTGCTTGTGACGAGGACCCTGACAGGTACTCTCGAATTGTTGATATCCGGGAGAAGCTCAAAGAGATGGTGTTGTGAACCTGCCTCGTCGAGGCCATCGATAACCCAGTACAGTGGTGGACAAGAATCCATCTCGAAGAGCAGATTGGTAAAGAGTCTCTTCCAAGTTGATCTCCAGTCAGTATCCTTGGGCTTATAGCCTCCATCTGCCAGCGCAATTAGGGCCTTACGGAATGGCGCGATTTGCATGGCGGCCTGGAACGCAAGAACCCTCAGAAGCGCAGCAATAGATCTTTTCGTCTCATCGCCAGCCCTGAAGAAGAAATATTGAACTGCGGCGCCTCTCTCCTGGAGATTTTGTACCAAGTACGAGGAAAGGATGGACTTTCCTCTTGCTGGCCGTCCATGCAGCCATACTAGACTAGATTTCGAAGGTGAGGATGCCCATTCATGGATTGATGGGTTAGTGAGGACCCATTGGCATGTCCCATCAGCGCGACGGCTGGAAAAGAGGTCAAGATCGTGCTCAGTAGAGGCTGCAATCGACAAGGTATCTCTGAGGGCTTTTGTCTCCTGAGAGATGGGTTGAGGATCTTTGCCGGTTAGCTGGATCTGAACGAAAGATAACTAGGACCTGGACGTCTAGGAAGTAATCTTTCTATAGACATACTCTGGGAGGAGCACGACGGTATGAGAGACTTGAGTGCTCCAAGGACCACTTGGTAGTTAGGATCCCGAGGGCTTTCGAATTTGCAAACGTTGTGGTGATCTGCGTTAAGTGATCTAGATATCTCTCCTGGATAGCCCAGCTTTGCTGTTTCACTATCTAGTATTAACTATTGATATTTGTAAGCTGAATGATAATATAAGAGTGGATTTACATGTAAAGGAGCTTACAGAAGATGATATCCCGAGAGATGTCCGTAGTGTTTCGTAGAACGAAAATATTTGCAAACTAGGAGCAAGGTGGCGGAACTGTTCATTGATAGTGCGGAGGAAGGGTCCATTTTGAATGAGCTCAGAAACATAATTCTTTGGCGTTAATCCGAAACTGGCGGATAGTATCTTATTCAATGGCTTTGCCAAATCTGAACCACGATGCGGTGTAGAGAGGAATATGACTGCTTTTATAGAGTTTATCAGACTTGCGTAACGGTCGTCCAGTCTCGCATCTAGATAAGCCTGATATATTAAGCAATTAGCGACTCAGCTAAATGTCAGTCCGGAGCCATATATAACACACCTGCTTGAAGACTAGGCCTCCCATAGAGTGCGCTACAAATATGATGGGTGCCTACACTTCCAGATGAGTATCATAGCTGCACAGCAGGATGTTAACAACACTCACTTCTCCTAGGCGTAATGGGTTCCCATCAGGGTCTGTACTAAACAGCATGTCATATAACAGGTTCTTAGAGAAATCCGATATGCTGAGTGATGAGCTCTGTGCTGAGGAACGGAAGTTGGCGTTGTAGCCGAAAGAAAGTATTCTAGCATGTCGGATATCAGGGTCCGCCGGTAGCCACTCACGGGGCCAAAACAAATTAAGATTCCGATCCTTGCACCATGTAAGTCTGCTCGAGCCACCAAGTCCGTGCAAGAAGATGATATCAGCAGAGGGTGCCGTCGTTGGAGCGTGTAAGACCGTGAGTCCCAACGGATCTGAAGCCCGGTTTGCATTTGCCGGTTCGAGTCTAATGGGGAGAGGAGAGGTCGACCTGACACTGGGTCGGTTCGTTTCCGTATAGCTTTCAATGATCTTTCCCTCGAGATCAACCAATGTATCGTCTCTTGTGACACTCTTCAGCCGTCCGGCCCGTTCCACTAGCGTTAACGATCGTTCCGAGTCAAGGCGGGGAGGATCGCCGGCCGCGCGACGGCGTCTAGACCCAAACAGCTTCTTCTATAGATCCCTGATCATTAGCATCGGTCCTTTTCTCTATACAACTCAAGAAATTGTTGACAGATAACATACCATTCTAAAGCCATTTCCTACCGTCAACGTAAGCAGTAAGACAGGTTGACGAAGACAGCAGATGAAGCCGCAGCCGTATTCATCATGGTGGGAACCCCCACTCTCAGGGGCCGTATGAGCCTTTGACTGCAACGTACCTCTCCTACGAAGCAAGAGTAACAGCGTTTATAGGCCCAATTGCCGGGACCAATTAAACGCCGGGCGCGTATAATAATAGATAGAGCCTTAATTATACACAGTGTGCAATCCCCAAAATCTATACTTAAACATGTTGTAGCAGTTGATAACTTGGTTGTACTACTAGTGATATTTCGGCTTATTAACAAGTGCCATGTTTATATAGGTGATTGTCTATGTCTATTCATGTTTAATAAATGCGAGGAAACGATGGTTCAGATCCGCGATGCTGGCTAGCTAGAAAGCATTGCTGGCTTGGCTGAAGATGGTTACATAGTCTGTCTGCATGGCTCGTGCGTTGGTCGACCCCTGCCTTAATATCGAAATATCTATAAACATAAAACAATCACTACTTTCACGCAATAATAGGTTACCTTCTTTTATTTGGCGCGGCAATAATTAATAGGATACGACATTAATTCCTTTTTATATCTATTGTACAGTGCTCCTGCATAAGGGTACTACATGTAGGTATCTACGGGCCTCTGTTCAAAGTGTCAGTTCAGCCGATTGGAATTTCCTGATTTATGTGCGGAGCGATATAGTGATATCACTATAAAACTACCGTCCAATTGTAGCGTATGAACCACGACCAGTTTAACAGTCTTCATCACAACTTACATACATAGGAGTCAACAGTGGGAAATATCGTCAACCAGACCACATCGCTCTCATTAAAGCCTTGGGCGAGCGAATCTAAGAATTTCAATTAGTATTATTTCGCGATTGAAGTATTAACTAGCATAGAACACTCTGTAAGAGTCCGGTCGGCATAAAATAGTGCCTCGGTGACTTTCACGCCTCGCATCAGTCGAGGTTTGCGACGGGCTACTGTTTGGTCGCGCACTGCGTCGGCGCCGGGGGCGACGTCCGCGATAGCGTGTGATAATTCGACAAGTTTTTAAGAGAGCAAAGACTTTATTTAGGCCCCTTTGTAAGGGGGTAACAATAACGATATGAGATTATTACATGTCCGAGGTTAATACCTAGTGAAGAAGCTGAGGATCGATCTAAGCAATGACAGAAAGCAGCAGGCTTATCTTTTTATAACGCAGAGTCGTCTGTCCCCCCCCTTTTTTTGTTCTTCCGGGAAGCTCTATAGATAATCCAGATTAGCTCCGATGTCTCTGTTACCGTTCCCGTGAATATGATGTAGGTTACTGGAAGCGGGCTGGTCCATTATTCAAAACATCGACAATAATAATCCGACTAAGCCTGACGAAGGAATTGGCCCAAATTACGGAGCAGAGGAGACGTGACATATAAGAACGAGAAAGATAACCTCTAAACTGTAGGCCTCTAGATTCTATCTGGACTAGGTAGTTTAGGGCTCATTCCAGCTCCCTAGAAAATAACGTAAGTAGGTAACGAGTTACGCAGCTCTGTGGATGGTTCATGTTAGTTGGGTTATAGTTAAAATTTCTCTTAGGTCTGCTCTCTTATAATATCGCAGAACCAAACTTCGTCGTCCTTGTAAGCTATAGTAATGTATCACCGTGCGAGATGAGAAGTCGCCCACGACAGCACCTAACCAACAGTTCTCAGAGACACATCAAAAAGCACGTCAGACACCAAAATTGAAACATCCAGACAGCATTAAACAAATAGTTTTCTTACATTGGACCCAGAGGGGGACTTAAGTCTCCCCTCTATGTCAATTTAATTATTCATCTGCCGTACGGACAGTGGAGTCTCGTTAGCGGCAGCAGTTAGAATATCGCATATCGCAAATAGTTTGCACCAAGTAGTTCTACTACCATCCCCGAGTAATCACATAATCTTCCATATCCTCTCCTCTACTCTACTCTCCTTCCCCAATTTTCCGAGGGGTATGGTCAAACCAAACCAAACCAAAATTATTGTATAACGTAAAGAACCGCGTAGTAAAAAGTCCAAGACGGCATAAAAGAGAAAACCCCGAATCTTGAAAGAAAAAAAAGAAGAAGAAAAAGCCGCCTCGCACATAACCTCCCTCCCCTTCCATCCCCAATCTAACCCCTATACCCCTTCCAAGCCCACCTCGCGGGCGCAAACACGACCTCGAACGCCGTGCTCTCGAACGCGCCCACGGCGGCGCACAAGTCGTGGGAGCCCTCGAGCCCCGCGACCGGCAGGTCCTGCTCGCGGTCCGTCTCCTCGTGCAGGTTCCACCGGCCCCGCTCGGCGCCGTCGCGCGTGAGGAAGATCTCGACGGCGATGCCGCCCCGGGGGGACGACGCGGGAGGACCAAAGTCCATGCCGAGGCCGACCGTCTCGCCCCTCCGGAACGGCGCCGCGAACTCCTTCCCGCCCCACCGGTCGTTGACGTACTTGTGCCCGTCATCGCCGTGCACGCCGACACTGGCGCGGTGCCAGCCGGGGAGCCGGAAGGCCGGGTACGGCGGGGCCGCGAACCCGAGCGCGAGGGTGACCTCCTCCTCCTCCGCTTTGCTGCCGCCGAAGCGGCGTCTCTCGTCCTCTAGGATGCGCACCTCGAAGTACGCCGTCTTGGGGCGGCCCGTCGCGAGCGGGCTGTGCGCCGTGACGCTGTACAGCGGCGGGTACGTCGCGAGGTACGTGTCGGGCGTGCCGGGGGGCGTGCTGCCCCTCCAGACGCCCGGCTCGGTCCGCGCGAGCGCGCCCCGGAACGACGGCGGCGCGAACATGTTGATGTTGCCGCTGGCCAGGGCCGCCAGGGCGCCCGCGTCCAGCGTCAGCGGCGCGTACAGCGGGTACTCGCGGCACCAGGCCTCGCCCGCCTCGGCCTCCTCCTCCGTCGCGTTGTTCGCGGGCGAGCGGTCGAAGCCGCTGAAGAAGTTGGGCGGTGGCGGCAGCAGTGCGGTGTCTGGCACAGCGGACTCCCAGTCATGCTGCTTCTGCTTGCCCTGTGGATCCCAAGCGGCGGCGGCGTCAAATGGTGGAGGCGGAGGGCCCGGTGGTGGGGCAAAGGCGTCATTATTGTTGTTGCTGTTGTTCGTGAAGGGGTTATTCTTCGAGGGTGGTAAACCCGCAGGTGCTGCATAATTGTGAGAGGGCGGCATGCTTGCTCTTGCTGGCAGTTTACTACTGGAAGGCGAGTACTGTGGTATCTGTGCTGGCTTGGGAGCCGGATCGTTGTAGTTGTTCTTGTCGCCGATGCACATGATGGCGATTTATGACAGGAAGATGGTGGCTGTGGGTGGGATTACGTAGTGGTTCTAATGATGACGAATTCTTAGACAGGCTAACAGACAACCCCCTGGTGGTTTCGGAAGTGTGGCAGTGAATGGATATTTGGAAGATGGATGACCTGCTCGACATGAAAGATGCAACTAAATCACTTCGAGTTTGCCGCAGTGACTGGGATAGAGTTGGCTCGGAATGTCATAGGACAGATGCAATCTCTTTGACAAAAGATAAGGTTTTTTTTAGGATCTTGCTATGGAGGCTGTGCTACTTCGCCAAGCTGTTTGTGGCCCGACGGTAATGGTCGTGTGTTGTTAGTCGACTTGATTTGAGAAAGTTATAAACCGTGATGCGAAAGGTGTAGTCAGTAGGTACATATACAGTGCATACCTACATTGTAACTCTTTAGTCGCGGGGCGCAGAGGGGCCTGGACCGGTCGCATTGTGGATGCATCTAGCATCAACCCCGCTTCTGCTTTACCCGAGTGTGTAACATGGAACCTGTGCTTCAGGAAAAGGGGGAATTATACCTACCTAGGTAAATCATTACGTTTTACAAGCGGCGCTGCTCCAATTCGGGCAACCAGCCCTGCCAGCAACCCTTCCAGAACCCCTGGAATGCTATTAAGGTTTTTTTCTCGGCCGAACTCATTGTGGGGTGAAATCTATCGCTCTAATGCAAGATCCGTGGGGGCTACGTACCTACTAGGTTAACCTAAGGGGGGTAGTAACTTAATAAATGCTATAACTTACACACATATTGACTTTCTACCATCATCTAGTCTCACACAGCATGCCTACCTAGGTAGGTCTAGTATTGACGTATAGTCAGATTAACTTTACAACTGAAACAGGAGTGTGAACAATGAAAAGTGTAAAAAGACGTCGCAACTTCATGTGGTCAAATGAGTGTATTTGCATCGTATGTCTGTATACGCAGTAAAATCGCCAAGTATTATACTGCAGCTCATGTATCAAAGAATCCAAGTTGGTTGGGTTCCCCTTAAAACCACAACACAATATCCATTGCATCATAACAAGGGGCAAGTTGGATGGGCTCCCTTCATATGTAGTGTCTTCTTCATGACCTTCATGAAGTCGTAAAAAAAAAAGCACAACCAAATTGAGAATAGAGGCATCAATATCAGTAACCCTTCCTAGCTCTTCATCGCATCATGTCGTCCCTCACATCTGATCCGCCTTCATACAATCAATTCACTGCTCCAGCGGAGTTGTTGTTCCCCTAGGCGCTCCAATCGCTAGCAGTTTCGCCTTCGGGGTAGAAGAATGCGATGATTGCAATGATGACGTATGTCGAACAGAGTAACGCGCCTTCGAGATAGTTACTTCGCCCGTCCAATATCAGGAAGTTGATGATAAAGGCCGAAACGAAGAGGCAGACCGTCTCGAAGAGCGTGAAGTAAAGCGTCATGGGTTGATCGATGATCCAACCTAAGATGACCACCAACGGCGTCAGAAAGAGTGCAATCTGGATAGAACTACCAATCGCCACACCAATTGCTAGATCCATCTTGTTCTTCATCGCCACCGCAACCGCCGTAACATGCTCTGCAGCGTTACCAACAATCGGGAGGATGATCAAGCCAATAAATATTTCCTTGATAGCACTATTCTCCACAACAGCATCGATGGCGTCAACCATGAACTCTGCACAAGTAGCAACGAGCGCCGTCGAGATTAGAAGCATCACTATGGCGGATGCACGCGAGAGATCGTCCTCGTGTACTTCACCACCTTCGCCAGCCTCGCCGGCCAGAGCAGTCGATGGAATCTTTATAGGCATCATTGCTCCGGGAGGACGGTACTGGTACTGGTTGAGACGTTCCGGGAGCGAATTGGTCCTGCGAATTCCGTATCGAACGCGGGGTACTGGGCCAGGAGGCACGACCGGCGCCATGCCTGGTTGTGCGGGCTGTGTGAAGACGGCCGGGGCCAGGCTCTTTGCCACGGGCCGGAACGATAACCCACGGAAATTGTTGAATGGCCGCTTCGCACCAGCACCATCTAGGGTCGATTCAACCGTTCCGTCAATGGGACCAACGTTGTCAGCAAAATCTACGCGGCGAGGCTCTCCATTAGTAGTGTCTGCCGTTTGAGCGTCTGTCGGGTCAAGCCCCGCAATGTTTTCGCACACAATACCAACTGTGACCTCTTCGGTTCCGATGGGAACTGAGTCCTTCCTAGATCGTCGGTGCCTACGCTTAGGGTGCTTCTGACGATGTTTCCGGTGTGACTTGTGGGGTTTAGCTTCTTCTTCTTCAATAGCTTCCTCGCTTCCCTGCGAATTCATTCGGGGGAAAACAGGGCCATGTGAGGAGTCCCCAGATTTAGAACCCTCCTGTACCGGACTGGCATTGTTGGTACCGAAGGAAGATGTACGAGTTCCAGAGCCGCCGTCATCAGTATCAGCTGATGCAACACTCGACTTTCTGCGACGACGACGAATAGCTCGCTTGACACGTCGTGACATGGTGTTTCTCGAGTGACTAGATCCGTCCGAATCCGAGTCCGAGGAGGAGCTGGACTCTGAACTAGAGGTGTCCAGCCAAGCGGCTGCAGGTCCGGGCGTGGACTCCTCATCGATGATGTGCTGAGGTGTCGACTCATACATATACGCATGAGACTTGAGTTGGAACAAGAGGTAGACGGCGTAGACCAAGAGTAAAATCTGAGGGGAATGATTAACATATGCAAGGAGAAAAGAAAGCAGCAATACGCACCACACTGGTACCACGGCTGATCTTTAAGGATTCCTCGTCGGCGAGGGCTTTATCCTTAAAAGATGCGTGAAAGGCGGTCTACGTAAATCTTGGTTAAAGAGCACTTGGATGGTTGAATAGAGTTCTACTAACTGGCAGGACAAGACTGATAACGCTGAGACTAAGTAAGCAAGCGCTCATCTGCGTCACAGTGCTGTTGTAAATCTGGGACATGTTAGTTTTGCTAGTTTCCTTGCCGAGATAAGACTACCGACCTGCTCGCGGAATCGGAGGCCACCAAGAAAGAAGGCCATGCCCAGGATGAGCAACAGATTCGCCAGAATAGACCCCAAAAGCGAGGCCTGGACGATTCGAATTTCTCCCTGACGTTTTGTTAACACGGAATTTCCTCGCCGGGTTCGATAAAATAGCTTACCTTGACCAGCGCAATACTAAGACCAAAGAAGGGGGTTCGTTAGTAGTTGTAATAAAAGGGGGTGCGAGGCTGGATCTAGACGGGGGTGGGAGTGCTCGCATAGAATAGCCCCTGCAGCCTTTGCGACAGACCGCATTAGCAATATTTACAAGAAAGACATACATGCTGTGAAATTTATTAGTATGTGACCGGGATTCCGATGGAGGTCGGAACGGAACTCAAAGCTTACAAGATAATCAGCTCTACAGCGTTACCAAAGGTAACATTAAGCAGAGCGCCGACCGTGTCGCCCATCTTACGGGCTACCGATTCGGTGGCATGACTAAGGAGGGCGGCAAGCGGGATAATGGCAATAGCATTGATGCCGAATACCGCGCCGGGGTTTACACCCGGTATGTTGGCAATTACGATTCCGACAGGCACGAATACCAGGAAAACATTGATCCAGCTATGGAGTAGAATCTTCTTGGTGACCAAGAGGAACCGTATAGTGATGTTAGGTCTCGTGTTCTCTTCCCCTGGCCGGTCTACGACAGCCCCCGTCCCCTCAGCTTCAGATGCCGGTGTAGCTGATTTATCGGCATTCTCGGTATCCGACGCGGGCTTCGAAGACCGGGTCGTGCCGTCGCCAAGAAGAACTTGACTGCGGAAGGAGCCATTGGCGCTGGCATCTTTGATGGCTGAACGCTGCTGCGATGGCGGGTTTGGTAAGTTGCTCAAGGGAAGCGTGGGAGTGCTGTTGGATCCAGTTGGTTGATTCGTGCCTCCATACGCGTGACTTCGTGCCCAAGAGCGTATGCGATCTAGATAAGGGGCTTGGTCAGACGAGCTTTCCTTCATCGATGTAGGGCTTTGGCAAGTTCGACGCCAAGGTCGTGGGAGTTCTGTACAGAGAACGGGGACGGGAGGAGGGCACGCTTCAAGATTAGGGGGTGAGGAAGACAAGCCTAAATAGGCGTAGGAGGGATTGGGGAAACGTGGAAAGGTCTGAAGTGATGGAGGCGTGGGAGATGCTATGATTGGGAAGATCAACACGTAATCTGGACTGGGCAAGGGAGTCCCTTGGCAGTGCATGTGGATTGGTCCCGAAGTTTCTTGATAGGGTCAGAGAGCCGGGATAGTATTGGCGGACAGAGTGGAGTGCCTTAGGAGTGCCTTAGCAATGACTGCTAGGCCTGATCGAGACTTGCTGGGTTCGCCTCGCTTTTCAGATGGCCGTCATCGATAACGTGGCGGAGTGCTGTCGTGCTAGCGGCATCTAGCGATTCGCCTCAGCTGTTGGTTGGCCTTGTTTCAACCCGGGTCAATGACTGAGGTGGAAACCATCAATCTAAACACCATTCTGTCCGTCTGTCTGCCGTCTGTGTTCTCTCTGTCTTCCAAGTTGGACAATTGTGGCCACGGGAAACCCCTGGTTGGGGGGATTACCAGAACTGGCATCGGAAGCGGACAGATAGTGTGTCAGCGTCATTCCAGCGTAAGTCACACGTATCTACCGTGCCTTGCCGCTTGGCATCCGTTGGTTGGACGTTACCGTGTGGTGGTTGGATGGTGGTAGACTGTGACGCCAGGAACAAAAAGCAAAAAGCAAAAACGGGGGGAAAAAAACATGGGGATGTGAGAAGAACATCATACTCACGCATTCTACCGCTATACGCTGTCCCCCGGCTAGTAGCTCTAGGCCCCTCTGCCTACCAGTTGAGATATGACAACCCCTTCCTGTCTACCTGCTGTGTGAAGTGAAATTCTGCGGGATGATATCAGCAGACGCCCGGTCCAACTATCATGTATTGTGTATGCCTGTATGCGTAGGATTGACGCACTCTGTGTGTTCTCACTAGCGGGGATTGTACCTAGACTAGATTGCTTGACGATGAGATGCCGAATGTGCTTGGTAGCAAGACAAAATCAGAGCTACCTCACTTGTTCCGCCGTCTAGAAAACTGTAAAATGTGGCACAAATGGGTTGTGTAAGTGTAAGTAGTACCGTAGCCAAGTTTCTAGTGTAGGTTTCTAGTGTAGGTCCCGGCTTGGTCTGTGATATGTATGCGTAGGGCTGCGTAGCCAATGGCCGATTCGTCACGCGACGCGGTCAGAATTCCGGTACGGCACAGTCCTTGCAGTGCCCAGACGGATAATGGGGCCACGACCAGACGGGAACCAATAGAAGGGGTCTATTCTTTTTATCAACAGTTCCGCTCCGCTTCTTGCCTCGAGGCGGTGATGATATATTGATAGGGGATGTTTCCACTGAGCAACAAAAAGGAAGTGAAAACAATATTGACTTGGTAAGGCGGTTGAGTCTTAAGTCGGGCGACTAGACGAAGGTGAGACGAAGGTAGTGTAAGTAAATAAAATAGGAAAACAGGAAAAAGCAACTAACTACCTACCTAATGCTTTCTTTCTTTATTCTCGTTAGCGCTTGTAGTTAGTGTATAGAGGTAACTTAGTGCTTTGGCACAATTAATATAGCGTAATGAAGTACCAGGTACGTAAATTAAACAGCCTCAACATTCCTAGAAGCTCTGACGTCCGTGCCTTGTTTAGTCGATGTTGAGGGTTCCAAGATTGTGTCCTGGTGGTCAAACCACAGGCGATTTCACTGCCAGTAACCTGCTAATGCGTCGTTGCCAAAAAAGGTAAAAAACAAACGTGTGAAAGAAACAAAGAAAAAAAGTGCTGTTTCAATGACGTATCTGAACGCGATTGCTTGATTTCCATATTAGGTACCTTAGCAGCTTAGTAGGTTTGCCACTACCTAATCTTTTCCTTCGAAACGCCTATTTGCATTCTGTTCCTGACACACTAACCACACATAGACAGATTAGGTACAAGCTCATTCTAGTCTTAGGTAAGTCACTAGGTTAATCCCGACAATTCAAAGGCTCTCTTAAGGGTTTATTCGTCATCTTCCATACTACTACTTCGTATCTCCGAGTATCTCGTCAAAAGATCTTTCGCTTGCGAGAGAGGTGGCATCACGGTAACCTCGAATTCAAATTGGTTGTAAGTGATCAATTCCAATTATTATTTGCAGTGAATGAATTTAATCGATATAATAAAGTAACCTGTATTGGAACGCACATAACTTACACTTTACGGTTCCATACCTATTCAAGGTACCTTTATTATATGTGGCTACCTAGGTAGTATGTGAGAAACTACATACAAGTGCGAATAATCGTTTCGTCTTCCTCAAGAAATGGACCCGTACGTGACTAATATGAGTCAAGATACATACCTACCTACCTGTAACACCGGAAGGGGTACGAAATACGTACCTGTTAGTTTACTAGGTTAGGGGCTACCTCATACATCCATCCAATATGACTCAACCTCTCTTCGATTCGATTAAGTACATATGACCCTCCCGCAGAATGCTGTGTTACCTCATTTCACTAGAAGAGGCGAATAGTCTTGTGACAGTACATAAGTATTATATTAGGTGCATCAATACATTCAATATAATTGCTTATGTAGAGCTCGACTAAACCTACCCAAACTCCTTGCATATGCCAATGTAGCTAGCTACCCATGTCAGTAAGCCAACAGGAGGTTAGCTCGGTCTGGCTAATAAGCTTTCCCCAAGACATGGAAGCTCCAGCTCACCAAGGAACTACATATTAACATCAATATCTGTGAATGTAAAACCGTGACATCTCATCTTTCCCCCACCAATCGCCAATAGTATATGCAACCTGGAATATACATTTCCGAATTGACATATACTGCCAGGTTAGGAATATATGTACGTAGACAGGTATGTATCAAGTACAGAATATACACTCAGACAATATGTACTCCACATCCATCGCATACCTACCAGACACTGAGTAGACCAACATGATATAATATCGTACAACGCATAACCCACAACCTCTCCCGCAACGCCATTGCCATCCCTCCCGTGCCTCCCTTCCCCCTCTCAAAAACGCAAGAGAAGCAAATAACCCCAACCACAAAACCAAAATACCTACCAAAAACCCCAACTTCGCCAGCCTAAGCCCCAAGCCAGCTGACGAACCTCTCCTCCCCCCTCCTCACCAGCCTCACGGGCACGTGCGCGTCCCCGTGCAGCTTCAGCGTGACCAGGCTCGACGCGGCCCGCAGCGTGCGGCGGGACCTGTCCGCGGCGCGGGCGTAGAGGTCCTCGCGCTCCGCCAGCCCCATGGCCGCGACGCGCGCGTCGTCTGCCCAGTCGTCGACCGCGTTCTCGACGCTGTGCCCGCGCAGCACGACCGCGAGCGCGGCCAGGATCTCGACCTGCGCGATGCGCCGCCCCAGGCACGAGCGCGCCCCGCCCGAGAACGGTATGTAGGACCCCCGCGCCGGCCGGTACAGCTGCGCGCTCGTGTCCGGGCCCGCGTACCCGCCGAAGTCGTCGACGTCCGCGTCCGCGTCTTCCGTCTGCGCCGATACCGTCTCGTTCGGACTGGTACTGCTGCTGCTACTGCTGCTGCTACTGGGTCGGAACCAGCGCTCGGGCGCCCAGTCGTCGAGGTCGTGCGGCTTGTCGGCGTCGGCGTCGGCGTCGGCGGTGGTGGTCGTGGTGGTGGTAGTGGTGACGCCGCTCGGCTTCGCGGGCCAGAACCGCGGGTTCCGCTGCACGGCCGGCACGACCATGCCGATGTACGCGCCGCGGGGCAGGGCGTGCTGCGCGCCGTTTACCGTGACGACCTGGTCTTGGGCCGGCGAGACCTTCTTGGGGACCTCGGTCACGGGCGGCATCAGCCGGAGGGTCTCGTTCATGGCCGCGCCGATCATGGACGCCATCATGGCGTTGATCTTCTCCTCGTAGTCCCACGTGCCCGGGTCGGCGTCGCCGAAGATGGCGTCGATGTCCTTCTGCAGCTGCCGCTGCGCCGCCGGGTTGTTCGCCAGCTCGAGCAGCGTGAAGTGGATCACGTTGGCGGTCGTCTCGTGTCCGGCGAGGAACATGATGAAGGCGTTGCCGATGATCTCCGAGTCCTTCAGCTCGATGCCCTTGGCTTTGGCCTCTCTGTTCTGGTACGAGGTCGCCACGAGCGAACCCATGATGTCCATTCCCGTCTCCTTATCGCCAGCACGGACGTCTTCGGCCTTGTCCTTGAGAAATTCCTCCATGTACTGGGAGAAGCTATCTCTTGCTTGCTTTGCCAGTTTTAGAATCTCGAACGGAAGGTGATCTGACCCAAATTAGTTGCTGCCCATTCGACCGCCGCAGTAGTACATACTTAAAATCAAGCCAGGGGTTACTAGCAGGACCAAGAGATATTTCAAGGTTCCCGCGATGGAATCCCTAAAGCTGATAGAGTGTCCCGTCGGGACACCGAGGCTCGTGTACTTGACCAGCCTCGGATCCGTATCTGCCGGCACAGTCTGGCCGGGCCAGAGCAATCGCAGCCCGAACCCGACGAAGCTAATGATATTCAACGCCAAGGTCATCGTATCGTCCTCGAGGGATGTGATCTTATCGGTCGTCCCCCGGCGCATCCAGTAATCGACCATCCCTTGCGCCTGCTCAACGGCGACCCTGAATACAAGAGCTGAGTTCCTCTCGTTGAACGAAGCCGCCGTAATCTTCCGGTGCATGCGCCAGAGAGATCCCTCCGTCGTCACGACATTCTCGCCGAACAGGGTAAGAATCTTATACGATTCGAGGGGTTTGGGGAAGGCTTCGCGCCTGGACGTGATTTGATGGATGAGTTCGGCATCGTCGGTAAATATTATCAGTAGAGTAGGTGTTGCGAGCAAGAAAGTTTCACCCAGCTTCTCGAACGGCTCGTGGAGTTTCTGGTACTGCCAGTCAGGTATGCACACACTATTTTTTTACCATCAATTGCATGTCCTACTGCTATAACAGGACGGGGGGCTTTGGCCTACTCGATGACATGCTCCCAGTATCTCTTAGGCAATAGCCGCCAAAGTCGAGCCCAAATAGGCGTCGTAAGCTGTACTATTGCATTTTTAGGATTCACAGCTTTGACGAAGTCAAGTCAGCGCCATAGACCTGGTAGGTTATTTGGAGTATTAAGGTATATAGCAACGTACGGGCGATATAATAGGGCAACCCGCTGGCTTTCGCTAGAGCAATGTTCCTATATAGACCGGAAACAGTCACATATAGCGTCAGGACGACAATTGCGCCGAGAAACACCAATAAAGTGTATATCATATCGGTTCGTGAGATATAATTGGATTACTTCGACTTTAAATTTCCGTTGATGTTGTACAGCAGCTGCAAGTGCCCGTAAATGCCACCGTCTCCAGTCGTAACCCGTGTGTTTCGGTTTGGGAATCGATATTTCGCAAGGGTCTCGGCTCGAGACTTGACTTGCGACCTGGACGCTCGCAACCGCGGTGAAATATCGTGATCGGAACAGCAGCCAACAACTTAGATATATTACAATTAAGAAAAAGAGAAACTGCCAGAAGAGAATTTTCGTCGTCACGACCAGCTATGGCACGATGGCTGATCGCCCCCGGGCAGGTCCTCCTGTCTGCTCTAAGCGCTCCTACATCCAAGGTACCTTACCTTACCTAGGTATCGCATCTTGATGTCGCATCGTTTCGGATATCCCTGATACCGTGCGCTAAAACACCTTTTTTGCGGGGACAGAGCCCCAATCTGCCTTTTCGTGAAGCTCACGACGCCACTTTGCTGCATAATCTATCACGAATGACTGACAGAAAGGATCCAAAAGACATTGAACCCATGAGAGTCTAATGGCGCTAGCTGGAGCCGCCGGTTTGCTAGATATGCATTCAGGCAGCCTTCCATCCTGACTTTGACCGGACTACCTAGGCGATGCGGAAATAGGACGAACGGCTAGACTTTTCTGGATAATGAGATATGTAACCCTAGGTAGTTGCATCGACATGGGGGTTGCGAAACGTGTTTCGAAACATTGGACGTGATACGTATAAGGGTTGCCTCCCCGACCCAACCATCTACGATCGTCCTAAATTATCCCGTGAATGTCATCAATCGTTAAGTATGCCTGTCATCAGTGGATGACATCCAGACCCGGGCTATAAAATAAACCCGAGGTTCGGGAAAGACGCAGCCACAAAGAATCAACGACGGCAAGATACGCTTAGATAGATGCAAAATAAAACGAAGCTGCTAGGTTAGTTCAGTTTGATCTTAAAAAGACGAACACTAGGCCAACGTGGCGAGCTAAAGACGAGGACTGGAGAGGTGGGGCATTTGAATATCATTCATCGTGACTTGTTTCATTTAGAGCTTGATAGAGAGGTTCCACGCGTCCAATGCGACGGCGACGCTCGTCAATACCGCGACATACGCGACTAAGATTCCCATCGTGGCCGCCGGCCCGATGTCTAAAGTAGGGACAGTCATATTGACTAGTCCTGTCAACAAATTTGCGAGGAGGAACAGGGCCAACCCGTTCCTGTTGAACGAGCGAATAACTCTGCTCGTCGCAGTCTCGTATGCCTCTCGCTCCGTCTTCGCGTCTACGGCACTGTAGAATGCCGGGAAGAATACAGTTTCTATGATGCAGCACGCCAGTATCTGTGCCGAGTTGAACGCTGCGATCCAGAGAATATAGGGTAAGTTAGCTAGCCGGCGAGAGACATCCAGCCCTGCACCGTATGTAAAATCGGTAGCGAGGCAATAAAGCACTGTCCAGACACCGGACCAAACGGCCATGGTTAAGAGGAGTGTTTTTCGCTGGGCGCCATGGCTCGTTCCGCTTCGTGAGTTAATACTCCTGGGTAGCACAAACATGCCCATATCCTGGCCGGCTAGGAAGATGGCGAGGTATCCCACAAAGCTGCATATGCCTTCCCTGTTCATAGAGAACAGATCGACGCGTGGTGCAACGAGGATGAATGCTTTAAGAGGCGTAATTTCTAATGCGATTTGGTAGATAGCACCCAGCAGGAGCGCGAGGGCCGCGTAAGATGGGATGACCTTCAAGGCGGACTGGAAAATGGCGACAAAGGGGGGCAGGAAACCAAGGGTAAAGAAAAAGTTCCAATGGACTCCGTATTCCGTCACATGCTCGGCATAGTCGAGCCCCTTGACACTTATGAGCCGGATGATGCCCAGGACCAACAAAGGGAACGAGTGTCGCATTGAGTAGAGCAGCCTCTGGCTCAGGGGCGTCGTGCGACCTTCAGCTCTTTCTTTCAGCACAGGTCGTGCAGCCACAACTCCCGCCGAGAAGACGAACGATCCAACACCAACGTCCATCAACGAAGTGCCCCATGTTTCCACCTTTGCGAAACGGCGAGGGAACAGCCTAAAGTCAACCGCCAGTATGGCCAAGCAGGTCAGCACGAGCATGGAACCCCGGTACGTGGTCAAGAAGGGCTTCGTGGGCAGCACGCCGAGCGCGCCGGACGCCTTCTGGGCCTGGCCCGGGGGGAGCTTGGGCTTCTTCCGCAAGGTGGCGGGATTCGGCGGGAGGGCGTAGACGAAGATGGCAGGGACGAGGAACAAGCCACACAGCAGCAACGGCGTATTCGAATAGAGGGTCATGGCAAGGAGCGGGGCGACGGCGTTCAGGAGGAAATCGACGACGAAGCTGAGCGGCTTGTACGGCTTGAAGAAGGATTGGCGCGACTGCAGGACAGACCACAGCACGAAGGCAATCTACGGAGAGGCGAATGTTAGCTTGAAGGTCACCTCTCTCTTCCTTTCCGACTGGTCGCATACCGGTCCTACCGCAGTCACATAGTTGATTTCTGTGACTGAACCTCCTGAAAGGTTGGACACGAAGTCCTCCTTCATCTGCTTGTAAGTGGTCGAATTTGATGCCATTTTCAACTTTTCCCCCCCCTTCTCCTTTTTCTTTCAGCGCTTCAACGGAAGAGGTCATAAAAAGAAATCCAGCGCTATGTTATATCCTAGAACGATCGGGCATCGTGCCAATACGGAAAAGCAACCCAGGCGTTTGGGACAGTTGTCAAACTCGATATCTGATGTGTGGTGCAGATGTGTAAGTTGCAGAAAAAACGAGGCAAGTCCCGGCTAAAAGTGCAGTGGTATAAGTGGCTTCACGGGCCCTACAATTAGGTATCTATGTAGGTACCTAGCTTATAGCAGCCAATTAAAGGCCAGTCGGAGGTTCTAGTGGCCGTTGCTTTAAATCACGTGGGGCCACTAACATCTTCAACCACCATTCACCTTTCTATTATTTCAAACTCGCTCGCTTCGAATACACTCTTCGAACTCTTCCTACATGTAACCTTCGACTGATCAAAATCGACAAGCAGCAAAACCTCAGGGGAATCGCCGGGGACAAACGCTTCGGTCACCCTTCTCATCAGCCCCGCCCGTTCCTACACAATATGACGCGTGACAACTGAGATGTCTTTGTTATCTTTACCCGCTGCGAAATGGTGAAAGGGGGGGAGGGGGGATACTAACCATAGTTGCTATCCTTCATTGCTTAGCTGAATCATCCATTGTTCGCACGCCGTGAAACAAGTAAACGAAGGGCAATTGCCTTTGTCCTACCTGCGGGACGAGTCGTCCAAGAATGGTTGGCGCATACCAGACGCAGCGTATCAATGCTCTGCGTGCTGTGTACCATGCTTCTTCTGTCCTCCACGAGCCATACAACTGACACAGAGCTTTTCCCTTGTCATCATGACAGTCTGGTTTACACGAGGTTGGTCATGATGGCTGGGCTCTTTGACTCAGTTGCCCCCTCCCTTTGAGGCAGGGGGCCAGAAAAGGGAGTACTCACAAAAGATTCATCGCCGTTTGTCTATCTATAAGAAACATTCAATATCATGAATCTGGGGTCACCCAGTTGAAGGTAGGTCTTTTTGAGTTAGTCAAGCCAAACCCTTCACTCCAAACCCCCAAACGCGGTTTTTGGGATATTCCCTGCTAAGTAGATATCGCCTTCTCACTCACTTCCTTACCACCTTTTGATCCCAATGACGACGAGGGATGTAGATCCCCCGGCATGTCCGAGTCTAGAACCCATCTGGACAAGCTATTATAACCTCAGCAGCATGCCCAAGACGGCCCTCCGAGCTGCTCAGAGTCCCTTACTTTCGCCTTCACCGATTTCCCCAAAGAGCCTTCCTAGTCCGATGTATCCAGCTTCTTATGACGGCTCATTGCGGAAACAAGACCGGGCCTTGGTGAATAGTCTCAACCAGAGAACGTGGCAACCAAGCCCAACGAGCCCGGCATCTCTAACATCGCCCGAAGAACGGTCACCATTGGTTGTGAAACTTGAAAAGATCAGCTTGCTGCCTCCTATCAACTTCGAGATGAGAGATGGGCTGACAGCCTGTCCGCCGCCAGAGACCTCACCGCGCGGCGAATATCAACAAAACCCCGAAGGCTCAAAACCAATCACAATATGTGGCCCCTTAGCAACTCGTACGCGTAGGTCCAGCTCCAGCACGGGTCATGACCCCTCGCCCAGGCGGCGAAGGGACTCGGCTGTCCACCCTTCGCCGTACCACGAGCTCCGGAGTGTAGGCCATATTCACTTTGGCGCCGCAAGGACGGCCGACGCCTTCGTGATACCGCGGTCTCTGCGACGGGAGAGCAACCCCTTCGCCGGAGCCCCCCACTCTGCGGTGGTGCCGCCGCAAGGAGACGATGGCCTGCCGAGACTGAACATGCCAAACCGCCTCACGGTCCGCATCGTCATCCGGCCTCGGGCTCACGAGAGGAAGCTGTTCAAGTTCGAGCACAGCTTCGACATGGACGAGCTGCGAGCCACGGTCCCGGATCCGCCGCCGCCGCCGCCGCCGCCGCCGACCGGTAGTACCGGCATCTCGAGCAGAGAGCCGGACCGGGTTTGGAGTTCGGCGGCGAAAACTGCGTCTTCGACGGCGCCGAAGAGGCGGCCGAGTACCGCGCGGTCCAACAGCACCGCGTCGGTCTCGCCGCGCGATCCGAGATCCGGCCACGGCTCGGACTACAGGAGTTTGCTAACCGACCCGAAGACCGTGCCGATCCGTAAGAAGACCCCTTTTCTTCTCCTCCCCTCTCCCCTCCCAGAACTACTCGATCTTCATTCCGGCGTTCCTGCGTCGAGTTTTCACGTACTACCACATTTTCCTATCTATCTATACACACGGCCAACCCGAACCACCATGAGGGGCTGGGGGTTTTTTTTTTTCCTCCTTTATCCAGAGTAAATTTAAGACCATAGCTGCTAACCCACCAAGCTCTACAGACCTCAGGTACGCGCGCGTCTTCCTCCCCGTGCTCGCGGGCCTGCTGCAGCTGGGCGACGTCCGCAGGGGCGACATCGTCTACCTGCCCGTGCCGCACGCCGGCGCCTGGCACCAGACCCTGCGATACGTGTACACGGGCCAGGGCGAGCCGACGCCGGCCGTCCGCGCCAACATCGTCTACCTTGCGGGCAAGGTCTAGAGATGAAGGAAAGGAAGGGGGGGAAGGGGGGTGGTAATGTAGCGTTAGTGTAGGTAGTCCGGCGTTGTTAGAGATATTAGATATGTAGCTTGGGAAGGTGGGATACCTACCTAGTTGGGCACAGTAGTGGGTTTTTTTTTGGGGGTTTTTTTTTTTCAATATTGTAAATACATGCGCATGAATCATGGTTATTTACAATGTGATGAAAAGAAACATGTTATTTTTCTAAGGAAGCGAAGCGTTACTTGAGTATTTTGGGCTTTGTCTTTTGCTACTTTATGTATTTTATCGAGAGAGGATAAGAATTAGAAAGGGGGAACCGGGACTAGATAGATAGATAGATAGAAATATCGCGGGCGAGGTTTGACGAAATCAAGGCTTTTTTTTTCTTTTTTTTTTTTTTTTTGAAAAAAATGGTAGGGAGAGTATATCTACTTACCTTCCTACTTACCAAAAAAAGGAGTGAATAAAAAGCGAAAAAAAAGAGAGATAATAATAAGAGAAAAGGCTGGCTTATATTTATTTACGTTTTGAAATAAAATAAAAATCAAGTTCTTAAAATTTTATACGATTTTTCAATATAATTTAATCTTAAATTTCAACTTTCATTTATCAAGAAGAAAAAGTTTTGATAAAAATAAAACGACAAGGTGACAAATAACGCCTAATACGCCCTCCTAGGTAGACCGATTCTCATCTTGACAAACACAAGTTAATCAAAGAAGAAAACTAAGAAAGACGACGTTACTCGGATCCATCGCGCCGCAGAGAAGGTGAAAAATAATAATAATATCAATATATATACTTGTATTTGAAGATCAGTAAAAAAAAAAAAACAATGATTCTTTATTGCTTTCTTTCTTTCTTTCCTTTTCCCTCATGAACCT
This sequence comes from Biscogniauxia marginata, assembly GCA_022695795.1. Lineage (NCBI taxonomy): Eukaryota > Fungi > Ascomycota > Sordariomycetes > Xylariales > Xylariaceae > Biscogniauxia > Biscogniauxia marginata. The sequence continues at coordinate 80,704 of MU404190.1, forward strand.
ACGTATGTATGGGGGGGGCGCGAAGATGGTGATGGTGGCGGTGTGGGTTTGGGGGGGGGGGTATAGTATAATAATAATACATAAGCAGGATCGGGGGTCTGGTCTGGTCTGGTCCTAGTCCATACTCATCCACGCAAAGGCCGAGAGCGCGCCCGTCACCAGCACCGCGGTCAGGATGCCGGCGCCCGCCTTGTCGCCGCCCGTGATCTCCCTGAAGGTCGGCATGACCGACTGATCCGAGCCGGCGTTGATGTCGCCCTGCGAGGTGCCGCCCGTGGCGTTGGTCAGCGGGGGCGCCACGCTCGGCGTCAGCAGACTGATGAGGGCGCCGAGCACGTTCATCTGCTGGCCGGCGCCCACCTCGCCGTCGAAGGCGCCGCTCGTCCAGTGGAAGCCGCACATGCGCCCGTTGTCGCCGCCCGTGCACTGGTTGACGGCCGACTGGGCCGACGTCTTCAGCACCGGGAAGATCTTGTCGTACGTGGTCGGGACTAGCTGCATCGTCTGCCCCATCCAGCGGTGCATATACCCCTTGAAGGACTCCATATCCGCGTTGCAGTTACCCGGCTCGCAAGACGGCTCGAAGGCGGTCCCGTTGGGGAAGAAGATCAGGATCATGCGGTCTACTAGGTTATCAACCCGGGATTTCCAGGGCTCTGCACCATTTGTCTACATAGGTTGATTGTGTTAGCAGAAGTTCTCGACCTTTAATTATATATATATATATATTTGGTGAACCACAAGGTAGTATAGCGGGGTCGTTTATCTCTTTGATATTGCATTCATAGACAAGGGGCATCCCTAGGTGGGACAAGTTGGATGCTTGGGAGGGAGACAGATTACGTACATGGTTGTACATGAAGGCGCAGCCCTGCAAGATCATGGCGGCGTTGTATGAGAACTGGGCCTTGTTGATTTCGGTGCAATCGGGCAAATGGGCGCCATCGTAGACGTCCCAGTCGTCTGAGATATAGCCGAGCCGCTGTATCAAATCGAACGACCTGCTCGCGAGATCGGCGTAGGTTTCATTGCTCGTGTAGCGGGCAAGCCGCGCCCCGATGTTGAAGTAGCAAGCATTAGCAACAGCTGCTCTCTGGTTAGTTCTCTTCGCGCCGTCTGTGTTCCCTCTTCCCGAACGGGTGGCCGGGCTAGCCGGGTCTCACATACTGTTGATGTAGTTGTATCCGTTGTTTGACGGGTAGACCTGCCATCTCAACCCCCACTTACACCTCCCGTCAGGTACACGTCGGTCCTCATGCGTCTGTTCGTTGAAGACGGCCTGGGCTAGCGCTAGCCAGTCCGCCACATCAGGAGGGGGATCGGTATATCCAGTCTCGGCAGCTATCAAGGCCGAGTATCCCCAGAAAGCTTGATCGTCGTTGCCCATAGAGGCGGTCCAGTTAGGCGGCATGAAGTCCTTGTTGGGGCCGATCTGCCACAGGATGGCCTCTGTTATAATGTCGTCGAATTGCTTGTCGCCCGTGTGATGCCGATAGTCTAGCAAAGCTCCCCACATCGCGCCACCCTGCCACCAGTAGTAATCGCCGTCGGGGGGAGGACCAGGCAGGATACCTGGGACCCAGCCGGGTTCGTCGCCATGGTAGAAACTGAGAAGGTCTTCGGCGACGAGAGCGGCGGCCGATTTTATAGATTCTAAATAAAGGGAGGGGATACACAGTGAGTTATTTGCGTCACACATTTGGGGCCCGAACCGGGCGGGCGAGGATAGACAGATAGATATAGACACCACGAACCTGGGTCATCGAGATTTACTTCGAGGGCTCCGAAGGCTCTGTCGGCGAGCAGACCGAGCGAGGCCAGCAGCGGTGTTGATAACCTCACCATGGCCGATGAGATGTGAACTGTGAGGGCGATAAAGGAGCGAAAGAAGCAAAACAAAAAATTAACGTGATTTCAAAAGCGACCGGGGAAGCAGCCACTTTGGATTCAAAGAAGAGAAATTCAATTAAAGAAAGAAAGGGTTCATCGGCGAAGCAAAGACGCGCGCGCGATAAGAGGCTTTGAAGGGGGGGAATCGGATTGGGAGTTTGGGGTGATGCGATGACAGACTAGAACGAGCGAACGAACGAGAGAGAAGAGAGATGGCGCACGGAGACGGGTATGGATTTCAACGATAGTGGAACTCGCGTGGTCGTCAACGAGGTTAATGGAGAGCAGGGAAACTCGTTCAGTCAGGAGGTGAACAAGAGGGAGAGAGAGAGAGTTGGGGTCTTGGCCAAGCAGAGCCTAGGCCCAGAAGGGGTTGCCTGTGGATCAGCGAGCTTGCCCCCCCAGCCGTATTCACGTATGGAGATTGCGCTACCGGAAAATAGCGATGCCTTGCTAACTGACTTACAGGCTCGTCCCTGTCGTACCCTGTTAGCCAGTAGTTGGTAGGTGGCTAATTAGAGGTAGGCCTGGTAAGGTATTATGATGATTTATGCCCGCTTCCATTACCATCTGTTCTCCAGCTGGGTGATGAAAATAAATAAAAGGGGGGGGGATTTACCTAGTAGGCTAGGTATCACTGGGCGACAATGCCAGAGAGGATTTTCAAACGTGTATAAGACAAGACAGGCCGTCGCCCGTAGAAACGATCAGAGATTGGCTAGCATGCCGGATAACCATATAAGTCAGAATACCGCCTTATTAGTAAGTCCAGCATAGCCGCCGCAGTGACGCCCAGGAAAGCCACCAGCGCCAGATGACCAATAAGCCAAGGGCCAAGCGGGCAAGCGTCTCTTTTAACCTGTCTGGGCAGACGACCGCTTCGGGCTTTTTTAGAGTAGTGTACGTATACACTATAGAGGACGTAGGTATTATTTTTACCCTCGAGAATTCAATTCGCTTTCGCTCTCTCCTCCCTTTCGTATTCGAACGTTCGTATGCAAATAGCCGGCAAGCCCGGGCTGATACCTACCTACCTACGTATTGATATCTCACGAGGATTCGATGGCCCATCTGACTTGAATCGTGTAGAACGCGAAAGAGAGCGAAGAGAAAGAAAGAAAGGTTATCGTCACAGGTAGAGTCTTGTTTCGTCATTGTCGGATCTACACCACAGGAAACGTTTATACTACCTACTATTATATATATATATATATATTAGAAAACGCGAAACAAATCCCAAGAACGAAGTTATGTGAGGGAAGACGCAGGCGAAAAAAAAAAGAAAAAGAAAAAGAAAGAGGGAACCTGAGATGGGAAATGATTATCCCAGATTCGTGCGTTCTGCACCCCTGAAGATCTTGGCGATTCGTCCGCCAAGCGGCTTTGCTCTACACCAACTTACAGTAGTCTCTACTGCGCTAAGCCTAACTAAATACGGACTAGATCTTTCACGTTTGTCGATGCGACAACCCATACGGAATACCTATAACTACCAACCAGTTTTCGCGCAACAAACATAACACCTATATTGAGAAAATCATACAAAGCGTATGAGGTATGTAATAGGTGTATCGACTACAAGTACCTACCTTAGGTAGGTAACCTTCTCGAATTCGTATCTTCCAACCTACCCACGTAAAGTGGCAAATCCGACCGATCTAAGGTTGCCCGCCGCTTAATGATTAAAAATGACGTTTTCCTCTCTTCTTTCCCGATGGAGAAGCCATCCCTCCCCTCCCCTCTCCAACCCATCAATGCCGTATATCCAGCCCAGAGAGACAAACCTATGCTAAGATACCTATTCGTGTCTCTCCCCTCCCTCCCCTCCCCTGGGTCCCCCAGGTTTTATACCTTAGGTAACCTACCTAACCTACCTCTTACTAGTACCTCCACGCGTCACTCACGCCAGATAGACAAGTAAAATATCTACCTAACCAGAGGTCATAAGTATAAACCCCGGATTCTGCAATAGTTTGTTTGTTTGTATGTATGCAGTACCTACCTACACACCTACTAGCAGGAATCGCCCCCCTTCCCCTTCCCCTTCCCCTCCCCGCCTCCAGTTCCGTTTCCCCGTGGGACAGAAATGCAAGTCCGGGTAGGTAGTAGGTAGGTAACGCAACGCGGAGCCGAAATCTTCCTTAAACTAGCCACCTCACCCAACACATGGAAATCGCCGATCCTCCTCCTCCCTCCTCCCCTCCGCAATCCACCAAATAAACCCGAACCCTCCTGATCCCCGGCCCCGTCCGCGTGGGAGTGGGAGTGGGAGTGGGAAATCAAAACGGAGACGAAAAAAAGTTGATAATGTGTTCTCCGCGTCCCCCTCCCCCCCTTTTCCCTCCGGTCAACCTAGTATCCATCTACCTACATCCACACAATACCGTTGCCCACCGTCCTTAGGAAAAGTCATATAGATATATAGGCCAAGTCTCACGGTAACGAGGCGAGTTAAGTCTAGTCACGGTCACGAAAAGGCTCTCGGTCCCGACTCTTCAAAGCCAGGACCTACCCACCCAATAGAATTCCTTTGGGGTTTACCATCCATCACCTTACAATCTAGACGAAAAACTAAAGAAAAAAAGTTTTTCAGGGAAGCAATTGTTCATTGTCCTATAGTCCTAGTTCTGAAAGCAATGCTACTCGACCCTATGATGCCTCGATGCAATGCAACCGTTTGTAAGTCTGATTGTTTGTTTTGTTTCCTTGAGAGACCCGAGTCTTCAAAAAGGGGGAAAAAGAAAAAAGCTTATGGCACCCTTAAAAAACTAGTAACCCCCCCTTTTCCCCCCTGGATATGCCCAGTCCGGTCCGGTCCGTCCAGTCCAGCCCTAGCATCGAGAAATCCAACCACCCTAGATGCGACCGCAAGACTATATTGTAAAAAAAAGACCTCGCCATTTCCTTCTAAGCCCCTCCCAAACCCCTAATAAAGTTGGCCAAAGCTCTGGTATCTTCGCGTGCGCTGGAAATATGCAAACCGCACTAGTCAAACCCCCTTATGACTGCGCTTGAAAAAAGATTTTGAAAAACAAAGTAACTTAAACAAATAGAAAATCGGGAAATATATATGCCCCTTATGCCCTAGAAATGGTGGCAAGAAAAAAAGGGGGAGGGTTCGTGTATCGGAAATCAAATGGTTGTATGGTACTCCTATTCCGGAAAAAACGCCGTGTTCCAACAACGCCGTAATGGTCGCGTGAATGCTATTCGTGTCGTGATTGTTTGATGTAGGGTATTCTGCCCTCTCTAGAGTTTGCCAGGGTCTCACGATATCATCGTGTGCCTGTCGCTATGCGGAAGAGATTCTGATGATGCGTGAGAAATATCAGCCGAGAATCGGGCAAGACCCGCTCCTCGTGATGACGAAGGGGATCATCGGTCCCTGCTTATCCGGAGTAGTTTAGTTCTCAACCACAGGATGAACTCGGTCCAAGAGCTTTGAGTCTTTCTCTTGGCCGTGTTTCTCCGCTTCACGTTGTGGAAGTTCACCCTCCTTGCGCCTCCGGCCTCGGTGCCAAACGCTGGTGGGCTTTGCGGGTCTAAGCATTCGTAGTTGCTGCTCGCAAACTTCTCAGGTTCTCCTAGGGGAGTTGGTGTGTTCTTTCGTGGAGTGCTGGGCCGGACCAGGGATAGGCTCGGACGAGAAATGGACATACTAGGTCGGGAGAAGGACATGCTAGGCCTCCCACTGCTTGTCATGCTGGCCTTCCTGACGTGCTTTACACGTGACATTGCCTCTTCAAGCTCGGCGGCATCCTGACGGGCCTTCACTGCCATCTGCTCCTTGTGCAGTGCAGCGGCCTGCTTCTCTAGCTCCTGCGCGCGCTTGTTGTCGGCGCGCTCTCGGCGCTTGATCTCCTCACGGGCGTATTTCTCCTCCTTAGCCTTCTCCCTCAACTCGAATTTCCGGCGTGCGACACGAAGGTGTTCGGCTCGAGTCGCAGTGTCTAGGTCTGACTTAGCGCGCAGTCGCGGAAAGCTGCTCGCGTCAAAAGATGAACGTAGGGGAGACATTGCCACGGGACTGATTGGTGACGCGACGCTGGTGGGAACACTGGTAGGAGCGATGCTTATTGATGCTGGAGAATCCAGGCTGCGGTCGAGACTTAGGTCAGGGCGGCTCGAGACATTGGCGAGTCGCGATGATTGCGAGGGAGTTGTAGACGTGGTGCGCGAGGTATTTATCCTGAGCGGGGGGCGTGGGTTGCTAATGTCTGTATTGGAAGAAGTACGGTGACTCGCTAGCGAGGGGCGCCGGATAATCAGACTTGGCTGTGAATGTGAATGCGGATTACTGGTAGGTGGTTGTTGTTTATGGCGGTTGGCCTGGTGAATGTGTAGGCTATTGTGACTGTGGGAGGGGTCGAGATCGTCGACGTCGTCGTCCTCAGTTATTGTAGGCGAGTAATCGCGAGCATCAGCGATTGAAGCCAGCGAATTCGCGTACGACACGGGCGGACTCGTTGTTCGGGGCGTCTGCTGGAAGGGGTGCACGAAGGTCGCGCCGGCTTGACGATGTCCAGGAGCACCGCCGCTACTGTTGGAGGTTGCGACGGAAACATGGCTTGTGCCGCTTATAGACCTCGCGTGGTTGTATCGCCTACTGCTAGTGATGCTCGTGCTCTTGCGTGCAACGGATTCGTTAAAGCTTGTCCGCTCTGGACTGGGTGATGGCTGCTCGAAGAAAGTCAACGACGAAGCTCCTCCCCAGCCGCGGGTCCGGACCTGTCCGTCCTGGTCGTCCCAACCCCGGTCCAAATCCAAAGACGTCTTTTTTTCCGTCTGCGCGGACAACTTTTTGAGGATTGGCTTGACCGCGGCCGTCTTGGTCCTCGATTTGCTGATCTTGTTCATGGGGGCATGCGGCGCAAAGGCCGACAGACTCTGGAACGATGCCATCGTGGAGGACGAGGGCGTATAGACGAACAAGGTACCTGTCGGAGCACGAAGTAATTGCGAAGCCGGCGTCGAATGAGGGAGGCCCTTGAGGAGAGAAACAGACCGGCCTCTCAAATAAAGATAGCTCGCAGGCGGCGACGGCGGATCTACCGGGTTGTATACATGGACCAGAGTGGGTTTAGGGGTAGGGAGTGATAAATTGATGACCTCCCCGGTTCAAGAACCACTCAAGGAGCGCGGATGGGCCGAGGCCAAAAATTGCGCCCTGGACCAAGTGACATCAAGATATTGATAAACAGGGTAGGCGGGTCACTCGTCTCCCCTTCTTATATTTCTCTCTCTCTTTCTTTTCTGTCTTCACGTTCACCATCAATTGCTGGACATGTTCTGGGCTGGTTGAGTTTGGGGGTCTCGGATAACAATGGAGAAGAGTGTCAAATGCAAGTGATGATCATCCGGGGGGAAATCAGCAATAGCAGCAGCAGCACCACAACTACCATCACCACCACCACCAGGACAGATATATGTATAAAAAAGAGAATTCCAAGAAACTAAAACAGCTGCAACTATGATGCTACTCTTCAACCTTGGCTTGCTTTGTTAGAAAAGAGCGAGAGAAGGTTATTGTTTGCTGCTGACGTGGAAATTACGCAGCAACTTAAAAATGTCTAAGAAAGGCAAAGACAAAGAGGAGTAACGTTGTAGGTGTTGGGGAGGGAGAGGGGAGAGGCTGAGAGCGATGAAAGAGAGAGTGCGAGAGCATCTGGACTGATTGATTGACTGACTGACTGACTGACAAGGTTGTGTCTGTGTCAGGTTTGGGCGGAAGCTGGCGTTGGCAAGGCAGTGAGTGAGAAGGTTACCAGGTATCCTCAGGTAAAGTGGAAGTGGTGCCCCTCCAGTCCAGAAGAAATCAATTAAACTGGCGGTGCAGCGCAGTTCAGGCGGTGCGCAGTGCAGTTGGTTAGGGTAAGTAGCCTGACCGATTTTTCGGGGGATGGTGGAGAGAAGAAGGGGGAGGGGCCAGGAAATAGAGAGCGAGAGGGAATTGGTGGAAGGGACAGGACATGAGGATCATTCAGCCTCATTTCCAGTTCAGCGCCGTCAGGTGGGGACTCGACCTTCTGAAGAGGGGGAAGATAATCGGTAGCATAGCAGGGGGGCTTCCGGCCGCTAATTGACGCTACCGTCACCGACATTGGCCGCTGGGGCTTCCGCGGGCAGATCTACGCCTGCAGAGGTGGCTGGGACCACCCGCCGTCCAACCAGAAGCAGCCAGGAGGGATGATTAGGAGGAGGATGGTGAATTTCACTCCATGGAGAAAATAGGTACGGTACATTATTATATACATTAGCTGGCTGATCGAATATGTACGTAAAGCGAGTTCGCAACCGGCAAGGCTTAATTAAAGTGAGATGAGATTCGTGGGTACGTGTGGCAGGGCTCTTGTGTTTTGTTCTAGAAACATGGAGTCTCCATAAGCCCCTATAACAAGGTCACGTACGATTGGTCCGTTGTTTGCATGAGAGACACACCTTATCCATATCAACCTACCTTGTAGGTACCTGCATTTATGTGTTGTTTACCCACAATAGCTAGGTATATCGCTGACCCCCTAACATGTACATACAATGCCTAACTCCTAACGAGTACGTCCGTAGCGGTAGCTAAGCTACGACCTCTCACAACATTGAATTGATTGATTGATTACTGCAAGTCCTCCACGATCGATAAAACCGATGGATTACCAAGATTAGGTACCCAGGTACCTACACCTACATGAAACCCCTATCTTCGATACAAAATACTTGCTTGAATCATTTGACCTAGATTGCTATCTGGTGTAACTATCGTGTGATTATTATACTACTCGGGCCTGATGTAATGCGTTTCAATTCCCATCACATGTTCCTATTTATTTGTCTATTTGCCTGATTCTACCCTACCTTATCTAATAACAGGTACCTATCTGTTATTACCTACACCATCTTCTTCGCTTCCGTCTTGACTATCGCCACTGACCGTTTCAGCCACGTCCCTTATCGGATATCCGGCATGGTCAAACTGCCTGGGTTCCCCGACTTTTGAACCAACTGCATCTCTCATTCCTTTCCCTCCTCCTCTTCTTTCTCCCCGGAGTGTGTCTCAAAAACCTAGAGTTCAAACTCATTCGTGCTCTCGTCCCGCGTGTCCCGTGTTTACCCGTTGGGCTTGTCTTGTCCCATGTCTCAGGTCTCGGGATGACGTCGACCGGGGAGGGTTAGGTATACCAGATGGAGTTGAACTCTACATAGGTAGCCAACCGGGTTTCTCTTATGTACGAAACTAACCTGGGGAAGAAAGAAACATGGAGAAAATAAAATAAAATAAAAAGAAATAAACCAGGTGGCCGGAAATCTGCCAGCTAAGACAAGCTGTACAGTTGGCTCATACCTACCAACACATCAAGGGGCGAAAACGCATCTTCCGGGGATACTCTATCCTAGCACCCATACTATTAAGCATTCTCTCAAGAGAAGGAAGAAAGAAAGAGAAACAAATCGTGACATTCCCAAACCCCATGCCGTCCAACTAAAAACAGGGAGTCTTAGCGTGCCGCGGTACTAAGGCACGGCACGAGGGAGATAGCGCAATCCAACGTGCTGCACCCCCGGGGAGCCATGCTTCCTCACCGCTCCAATAAACGGACGATTCTGCAGCAACCGAGCTCCATAATAGGGACAGTAGTCGCGAAAGCTGTATTCCCCCGTCGGTACCTCCGGTCGACGTGGCCGACGTTTTTTTGTTGTTGTCAAATAGCCGAAACAAGGGTTCCGAAAACGGGACCCCGTACAGCGAACGATGTATGTAGCTAGGGAGTGGGAGTAGGGGAGGAGTAGCGGCAGCGACAGCGGTAGCGGTAGCGGTAGAGAAGGTCGAAAATTGGCACGTTTTGGAGGCAAGTCAGTTTGCCTTTATACGAGGGTTTTTAGGTGCCCTTACTTAGTAGTAGTACCTAGTAGTACCTAGTAGTAGTATGATAGGTAATATGTCGTGTTTGTATGTCGTTTGTTTTCTCCTTCTCGACAAGGTGCCCGTTTAGTATGCGTTCCCGTGGCATGGGCCGGGTAGTGCTGTTAGGCAGGTGTGTGGTGTTTCATGCAACCTGAGTACAAGATCCCGTAGGAGTCGGCACACCGCATTGCCCACTCGGCGCGAGTAGTGAGGGATTATCACCAACGGGTACCAGAGATCACCCCGTGGCTATACCCTGGACCTGCTCTCGTAGGACTCGGTGTCAGATATCGCCTTCACATATTCGCCGGTTGTGTGGGTAAGACCGGCGATTGGTGGACGAGGACTCGTCCAAAAGGGGCAAAAACAAGTTTCTTATCGTGACAGTGGACGTCGAGCAGACGATGAGGGGAAACACTGAAAGTCCCCCCCCCCCCCCCAAAGCTGTTCCCTAAATCCGGTAGAGCCTTGCCATAGCCTGCTACTTTGACCAACACAGAGAATAGGCCTATACGAAGGCACCACTGTTGTTGAGAACTGCCGGCGTACGCCAACAGTTTTAGCGAACCAATGCACGCAACTCAGGCTGTTCTGGCCCCGTCCCTAACTCGGTCGATATGATGCTTCTGGAGAGTCTCGCTTCCCCGATGGTAGCTGCCGACATGTTCTCCAGGGAGTTTCCTTGATACGAGCGACATCGTAAGAGCCTGTAAGGCTCCGTAAGAGGAACGTCGCTTCACCCCCATTTTCGGTGGCCAAGGCCGAACCCAGGGCCCGACGGCTGACGTTTGCAGTGTCAGATACTGAGAAGTAGAATAACCGAGCAGGTATCGGTCTGCCTAGTGAGCTCTGTGACTGGGAGCATCGATGATTGGTTACGCCTCTCTTGTCTTGCCTGATCATCGTCTCACACCGGCGGCACAAGTTTGCTCATCCAAGCCTATAAGCCAGGGATAGCCGCGTTGCCCACGGCTGGGGGAATCACGTAGACTGATCAGCTGTTCTAAGTGGATGAAACTTAGGAGGATATTTTGTACGTTCTGAACCCAGCTCAACCACCCATCCGAGAGAACCTAAATTTGAAGCTTGGCTTCAAGGTCCCATGCCTTTGCCACCATCTGGCATAACAGCAACAAAAAATCAAACAGAGGGACGATAAAGCATCGACAGACTAACGCGAGTGATTCGTGCCACGTTGGGCGATAGATAATTCTTTTAGGATTGAAGTTGTACCTGGACAGCGTACTAATCGGTTTTCAGGAGTTAACATCCTGCGAGTCAAGGACTTCGTCCTTCGTCCGGTTATGCTATTGAACTAGAGAGGCGCCCCATGACGCATAGCCAGGTGGATGAGCGATGTCAAATTAAGCTCACCCTCCTCTATGTTTCGCATAGCCCTAGTGAGCATCAACTTAATCATGGTGGCGTAGTGCCACGCGGCACGCCTTCCTGAGCACGATAGAAGCGCTCCCAGGTTGTTGTCGGTCCCGGCCGTCGAGGCGGACAGCTAGCTCAGATAGCCAAGCCATGACACTCGAACCATCTCCGCAGACCCTCCGCCTGGATCTCTGGTGTAGATAACCCAGTGACGTCTGAGAGGCATAGATTTTGATCTTGACTTGATTTGTTGTCTTCCTAACTGCATTATCAAGGTACTTTTCTTGTACAGTCTGGTATCCAACAGCTCTCGTCATATATCAGTCGCCGAGGCTTGCTCAAGAACACTGAGCTTCGTAATGATCTGACGTGCTTCTTCCCATGCGGGACCTGACGACTGCAGTATTCGCCCCCCTTTTTTGAGCCCCCCTTGGCTACGCGGGAGCAAATACTTCTGGCAGCAAGGTGACAAAAAGGAAAAAAGTGAGAGGGGAAGGTGGCGATGACCGTGACCATGACACCGTGAGAACACGGGTTTCAACCAAACTAGAACCCGGAAGTGGAAAGCCGAACTCACCAGTAATCGAATCAGGAAATAAAGGGGAAAAGATACACCGCTATACCGGCATAGGAAGGCCCTGCTATCGCCTGGAATTTGAACTCTTAAGGTTACCAAACGAGGAGACAAGGGCTTCGATCGTATAGGACACGCTGCTTATTTAATAAAGGCCACAGAGTTATAAGTGGCAGATGGATTCGTGGCTGCGACGGTAGCAGCCGCAGGCGACCGAAGCTCAGGGGACTTCTGCAATTGACAGGCGAGGCTGTCGAGCACCAAGTCGCCTAGTACCAGCGGGGGACTTACCCGGCATGTGTACGGTGATGTCAAGCACGCAACGTGCGGGAGATCTCGCCGCAAAGGTTACTACTGATTGGTCATATATTACCGACATACGACGGTAGAGCATTCCTTATGTAGGTAGAGAGATGCTTGTAAGCTGGGCCGACAGCTGGCTCTTAGCGCAATAACAGATGGGGATGCATCTATAGAGGCGGCGGCTGCTGCTGGAGCAATCGGCTAGCCAGGCTTTTCCTCACGACGGATGACACCCACGAGCTGCCCCTGACATATGTCGACAATTTGAGATGAGCTTAAAACTATGTGGCGAACCACACATCACGCCAGAGACTCATGTCATACTAACTGCCGTGCGTGCTTGCTTGCTAAACCGACGAGGTCAGCGTTCTCCTGCAGGACAGGGGCAACCAAGCAGCTTACAGTGACCAGTTTGGCCAAGTTCCCACCCTCTACGTGTAACCCGGAAACTATATCCTGCCGACACGTATGTAGAGAGGAAATGTACATACCTGGTCGCCGGCCGAAAGGGAAGTAGGTTATAAAAGTTCACCCGGAGGGCTGCGATCTCAGTAGCTGGTAGCAGAATGGAACGTGGCGGTTTCCTCACCACGGACACGGCAGAGCGACTTGCAGAAAAAGCATGTATCGGACAAACCTGTAATGTTCCGCGTATGCATGTTGTGCTTTTGAAGCATGCGTAGGCGAAAAGGGACCGTCATACATGGCCCTGACGTAGAGCGAAGGGAAAGGTAACTTCGTCAAAAAGCTCGCGCATATCATGCCAGACGGACGGACAGCTGCTGTATCTGGGCACGTAATAGACTTTATCCATAAAAGTAGTAATTTCGCTGCAGGTTGGATATTTGCGAGATGCACATCATCTGGTTCCGTGGGTGGCCCGGACGCAGCTCCTGCTTCCGCGAGGCCTGTCTCCCGCTGTGGGCCACATGAGGATTTCTCTGGATCTGGGTCGGGCTCCATCGAGAGATGAGACTCTGGAGCTGCCGAATATAGACGCGCCAATGCTGTCACCCAGAGAGCAACCCCCGTCCGAGGTACAGGTGGCAGCGTTAGCATGCTTGTACGTGGTAACAGAAACACTCGCAGGCGGATTCGACGGCTACCGCAAATGGGTCATCGAAATTTTACAAAATTTTCTTTCCTCATATTTCACATTTCAAAACGCCTCGGGTTCACGGGTTCTTCGGTGTCCGTAGGCAAACTGCGTGGAAAGCGTCAAGCAGGCGATGCCCGAAAACAAAAGCCGGAGCTGGATGTACTTGTTGTTGCCTGTGCCTCTCGAGCACCGCCGACTGGAGTGCTGATCCACGATGGCTTTATTAGTACTGCAACAGTACCTAGGAAATACCTCCTCCATTCTTCACTACAGTAGAGCTGCAGGTAGTAGAATAGTGGAATGAGACACCGTATGTAGTGGAACCTTGCCCTTTTTTTTCTTTTGGTTTCTTTTTTGGGGGGGATAATTCAAAAAACTAGAGAACGAAGAGAGAGAGAGAGAGAGAAACTCCCCAGAAAAGAACATTGGCTAAGATCACGCCCTTGTACCTTGTAGGGTGTGAGAAGAAGAAGAAGACGCAGAAAAATTTAGGCCCTGTCGCTTATAAGCGAGGGGCTTCGGTTGCAAGGGATTACAGGGACCTGACGCTGTTGATGGTAATACCTAGAGATTGCCTACATACTATTTTCTCTGCTGGGACAGTGCAGTGGGCACTGAGCAACGGTGAGAGCCGGCCTCGCTGGCTAACGGTCCCAAGTCGGAGGGGGGGGGGGGGGGGGGGGGGCGCGCCCCCGGGGGGGGGGGGGGGCGGGGGGGGGCGGGGCGCGGGGGGGGGGGGGGGGCGCGGGGGGAGGAGGGGGC